>VURO01050494.1:39565-52493 GCA_015108175.1 Pelvicachromis taeniatus | reverse complement strand
ACAAGGGCCTGAAATCCTCTTACGAGGACATTATGCTGCCACTGTTTGATCAAAATTTAAAAAGAATTTCCTCATATGTGGCTCTCACTTTTCTTAGGAATAAAAATCGGGTAAAAAAAAAAAAAAAAAAAAATAGGGAAATTTTTTTTTTACATTCATCAGGTCCCAATCAGCCTAAATAGCAAAGAGAAAATAAAAATGCATGACAGGAACGAGTTCAGGTCTTAGGAAGTTAAACATAATGTTAAGCCAAAATTAGATTTTTATGTGATTTTCTCCTTGGGGGTCCGGCCCCCAAGGAGACTCTGGTAAAACTCTGGCCCTCTGACAAATATAGTTGATGACCCCTGGTTTAGAGTCAAACCTTTTATATAGTTTCACTCTTTCTGCCAATATCAATATGAAAAACTACAAAACAGCATCACTGGATTTACAAAGAAATTAAAAAATCAAATTTCTGATTCTTTAGTGAAGCCGCCGTTAGCTATCCAAACCTATCCTGCTTGAAAAAGTAATCACCCCCTAAACAACTGTCTGCGCCATGTTTGCCAAACAAGAACTGCTATCAAGCGTTTGCAATAAGTGATGAGAATTTTACATCGCTGTGAAGAAATTTTGGGCCACTCGTCGAGCATGGAGGACATGCCAGAACATCTCAATCTGATCAAAGTCCAGACTTTGACTCGGCCGCTCCAAAGCTTTCAAGCTGGCGTGTTTCAGATAACTGTCCTGCTACATAACCCAAGCACGCGTGAACGTTCTTCCTTAGGATTTTCTGATAGAGAGCAGAATTCATGCCTCCATCAATTATAGCATCCAGGTTTTGAACTCCACGCCATGCAAACTGCCAACACCATGTTTGACTGTTGATATGTTGTCATTTTAATTAAATACTGTTAGCTTTGTGCCACATGTAACAGGACGCAACGATCTGTGAACTGAAAAGACAAAAGTTGAAGTTTTTGGATGTTTTGAGTCCTGGGGATCATCAGGTTTTGTTTTTTTTTCTTTTTATAAATGTGAGATCAGCCTTTATGTTTTTTTTTGGTCTGCAGTGGTTTTCACCTTGGACTCTCGCATGGATGCCATTTTTGCTCAGTCTTTTTCATATTGTTAACTGAAACAAGAGAAGTCTGCAGTTCCTTTGCGACCTCCTGGATAAGTCGTCGATGTGCTCTTGGAGTAATTTTGGTAGGCCGGCCGCTCCTACGAAGGCTCGCCACTGTTCCATGTTTTCCAAGTTTTCTCCATTTGTGGATAATATCTCTCAGTGTGGTTTGCTGGAGTCACAAACGCATTTTTAATGCTTTAGACTTTAAGACTTTCAAGACTAATAGATGTGACTCTGTGTTTCTCAGTTGTTTCTTTACATTGTGGCATAATTTGTTGCTTTTTGAGGTCTTTTGGCCTACTTCACTTTGTTAGTTGGTTCTATGTATGCGATTTATTGATTAGCAATAATAAGGCCTGTGTGTGTCAACTCAGATTTTCAAAAAATGTGGTGAATCACAGTTAATTCACACGGGGCCGTAACTTTTTGACAAATAGGCAAAAAGCAGGAAAATATTTTCTCCTCAATTGTGACTGCGACTGTGCATGAGGGGAGGACGCACCTTGCACTGATCATTAGTGGAATCAACCTTTCTTGCTCACATCCACAGCTATGCCCAGTTTAGAATCATCAGTCATCTGGTATTATGAGAGAAGGCTGGAGAACTCTGAGAAAACCCCCAAATGCACAGGAAGATGATGCAGAAACTGCACACTACACCCAACCGACCAACAGGTTTGCACAAATCTGGAGCGCTTGCTCGCTGGTTTTCATTGTTTCCTGGATGTGGATGGGGATTGTGAAGGTCGTGTTGTCTAACACAGCTCTCCAACACTCCGCTCCCATGTCAAATAGTCCTTGCAGAGCCTAGGGGTGTGTTTTGATGGTCCCACTGAGCTCAAACCAGATGGGATGGCGTGTCACTGCAGGATGTTGCTGCAGCCCTGCTGCTCAAAACAGTGTTGCTTTGAATGCTGAATAAATTTCCAGCAGTCTCACCTGCTAAGTTCCCCCTCCCCAAAACCCACACTCCATTGCAGGCTTATCCTCTGTCCTTCATGGTGTGAAGCACACATGCAGATACAGATGCTCAGCAAACCAAAGTCCAGATTTCCACCTCATCTAACGTGCATTTGTTGAGTTTATTGGCCTTCCTTTTCTTAATGTCCTTCAGCAGTGGTTTCCTCGCAACAGCTAGAGTATTCAGTCTTCACCTAACAGTTGAGGTTAAGATACTTGAACTCAGGGAAGCACCACTGTGGTGCTAGTGGTGCCTGAGGTGCTTTTTTCAGACTGACTGACCTTCATGTCTTAATGTAATGATGGACTGCTGTTTCAGTTTACTTGGGAGCGCTGTTGTTGCCAAAGAAAAGGGGTTTATTTGTGCTTATTTGTGCTGTACCAACATTAGCTTGGCACGGGGGTGAAAAAAAAAAAAGATGATTTCAAAGGAAAAAATAGGGTAATACATTTTTAGAAAATCACTTTTGATGACTCGGGTGATGTGAAGAATCGCAGGCATAAGCAGCATTGTTTTACACTGTCAAAACAGAAAGAGAAAAGCACCAAATATGTAACCGAGTCCAAAGCATAGACAGCCACAGCATGGGATAAAACTGTAAACTGTGATGTAACACCTGAAAACATAAAAAAAAAAACGACTGAAAAGCAAGACTGAAGAGAAGTTCATCCTGATGAAAGGGAATACCTCATTAAAATATATATTTTTTTCATGTAAACTGAAAAAAATCTTTGATGTCTGAGCAAGCAGAGAGACTAAAAGGATGAATGTGACTATCTACACACAAGTGTCATTTACAGGAAAGGATTACAACGCTTATGTTTCAGCCATTTGAAGTTCAGTCACACATAGGTTCTTTTTTTATTTTTAATTTGTGGAGAGTATTCCAACGTTTCTCCTTCATCGCCTGGTATTTTTTCACTATTTGTGCTTAATAAAAAAAAGTCAATAAGATTGAAAATATGTCGAATAAAATCGTGGGTGAATAACAGCACTGTGTTACACTTTGTGAGTCCAGATTCTTAAGCAAAGGGCAAGAAACTCTCCGTGATGCATCACAGCCTCTCCATAGTGAATATGAGTGATTAACTCCAGGATGGACGGATATATGGTGTCGCTTCTGTTCGTGGAGATGTTTTATATGTCCTAGCATAACGCTGTTAAACTAATTACGACATGGTGTGAACGTAAGTCACGTTTGTCGCACTGTTGATAATCCAAGTCTATCAAGGTTATTGTACTCAATCAATACTAAACGAAAAAATAAAGCTAAGTGCGAAAAGTGTTTTAGTTAACGGAAATAAAAACTAGATTTTAGGCTAAAAACGGATATTTTGTGCTTACAAAACTTGCATAGGAAAATTCACACACACTGAACACTTTATTAGGTACACCTTATTAGACCCCCTTTAGCCTTCACAGTGTTTGGTCAGAAACATGCACATCTGTGGAAGCTCTCTTCCTGTTTCTCACACAGATGGAGCAGACACCGGCCCTGCTGCTGGGCGGAGCCCTGTCCAGCTCACCTTATGTAACCTTTGTCTCCTGGTTTTGTCATTTTATATTTATATTTACAAATAATCGTACCAGTGGTTGTCCCCTTCTCACCAAGCTAGTCCATTGTAGTCCATTTCAACCTTGAGCAGGTCCACAGTTTTATCCCTGACATCCTTTCACAACTCTTGCCCATAAAGGTGAAATGGAGGAATAAGGAATCTGATCTGGTTAATATTCTGTCTGCAGGGGCAGCACAGTGGCACAGCAAGAAGGTCCTGAGTTCAATTCCACCATCAGGCCGGGGTCTTTCTGTGTGGAGTTTGCATGTTCTCCCCGTGTTTGCGTGGGTTCTCTCCGGGAACTCCGGCTTCCTCCCACAGTCCAAAGACATGCAGTTTGTGGGGATAGGTTAATTGAAAACTCTAAATTGCCCATAGGTGTGAATGCGGGAGTGACTGTGAGTGCGAATGGTTGTCTGTCTATGTGTGTTAGCCCTGCGACAGACTGGCGACCTGTCCAGGGTGTACCCCGCCTCTCGCCCTAAGACAACTGGGATAGGCTCCAGCGTGTGCATTTATATTTATATTCTGCAATAAAATGTAACTTCCATAATAACTAGACTGTTAATTTCTTTGTATGTGAACAAATTTACATATTCAGCAGGTGATCAAATCATTATTTCCCGCACTGTATGGATGCAGCATTCTGGACGGGCCGGACTACCTGTGCTTCAGTGGGCTGTAGGTACACATGCTACCAGAAGGACACTAGCAAAACCAGAGGGGACAAGGAGAGAACAACGGTCTCCTGCAAACAACTTAACTCCTTATTTGGAGGTACTTTTATTTTTTCCTTTATTTTGAGGAGTCGTTTCCACCATCTTACTGACAGCTGGTTGAAGGAAACATGGTTGTTTGTGAACATGTCATCGTTCAACTTATCCTTGCTCTAGTGTCAAGGGATGCCATTGTTGGGGTGGGGGATGGGGATTACAGTTTTCCATAAACAACATATGTTTACATTCAAAACCAGGTCAAGCACCAGCAGAAATAATGACCCCTGTCCACTTTGAGCACAGAATGACAGAGTGTGGGTGGAGGTGGTGGTGGTGTAGGGTCAGTCAACAAATGTCTGATTTTGAAGACGCAGCTGAACCGTGAGCGATATCGCTGCTAAACTTTTCCCCTAATTAGGTCTGTTTTTGTGCTTAAATCTAAATAATTTAAGCACAGCAGTGATTTGTCATGGCGTGTCAGGAAAGAAAAAGCACTGGAAGACAATTACCAACGCCACTGTTTGTGGTTTCATTTCAAGGATTTGTTGGCACAGTTAAACCCAACTCGCATTAGTTAAAATGAGCTGATGAAGTGCACTGATGAGTCACACTGCGCGCACAATTCTGCACTGTCTCTGGTGTTGAGGAGCTAATACCCTGTTAGAGTGGAGACTGGAGGACGAGGGAAATCATATAAAGGGCCTAAAACAGAGGGGGCCTGACATCATCAAATCCGAAAGGTTACTGGCCAACGCTGGGCGCACAAGCTCAAGAAAAACACTATTGATATGCCGTGGGTTCGGCCGGGGACAATGGCAGGGACTGTCCCTCCCGCTCTCCCTCGTGGCCTGGCATGGCAGAGATGTCACAGAGAGCACCAAACAAATGGACGGAGGGATAGAAAGGGATGGAGGGAAGGCAAGGAGGTGGAGGAGAACAAACACATTGTTCTCAGGGTGGAGAAAGCGCTATTGTGAACAAGACAGATAGCTTATGTGGGAGAATGGGGTGGGGAAAGAGAGAGGGACACAAAAGGACAGGGAAAGGTGAAACCTGGCATTTTTTATAGATGCACCCCACCCCCCCATGCACTTGGAGGTAATCCATAATCCTGGCTTTAGGGTACACTTCCTGAAAGTGTAAAGAGGAACACAGCAGGGACAGTTTCAACACACAGGAGCAATCTTCAGCTTGCCTTTCATGTGCATCAAGCCTAGAGATCATTTCTCCTTTCAAATCGTGCTTCACATCCAAGAGCCTCCAGTCACTTCGTAACATGTGGATAAACAGTTCAACAGAGGCGGTGAGCAGGTAGGTCTGCAGCAACTGCCCCCTGGGTCCAGTCTGAACGGGTGACTTGATGTGAACTAACAGCACAGCTGTTTGAACATGGGCTGAGACCTCGGTGGAGAGATGGAGGCCGCTGTGCTGCAATGCCCTGCAGGCGTTCGATGCGTGCCAGCTACCCCCCTCGGTAAACATCAGTGACACAAATACACGGGCAGTTAACCAGGCGCACGCACACGCACGCACACACACACACGTGTTCATGGAAAGATGACAAAAACAGCCTCATTCAGACGTGCAGAAGAAAGGGAACAAATGCAGAATAGTGTCAGCGTGCAGGCACTTAGACCCAACAGCAATCCAAGGAGATTTGATCACTTCCTCTCCGCTCACTGAATGACACAAATTAGACACTCGTCAACCTTCAGTTACCCACAACATTGGACAATATCATACAGCACACATAATATAGAATTAAATTAATTACATGTTTTCTTTCTCAATATTTCACACTCTGCTGCCTGCACCATTCCCATTTGGGACATGTTCCCTCAGACTGGATGTTTAAAGCTCATTTCTAAAGCAACAGCACAGCTGAACACTGCTGGTTGAAATTCAGATTTCGGTAACACCAGCAAGCCCTTGTTCTTATGTTTTGTTTTTTTTCTTGAAGATGAGATGTGATGATGATATTCAATATGTGCTTCAGATTTTCCCAAAGCCGTGTGCTGCAGAGACGACACATTTAAGAAACGACACAGAAACGACGCTAAAACATTTCAGTCTTTACACGAGCAAAAAGGAAGACAGTGTATAAAATAGGAGGGGAAAAAAATGTGCTGCAGATAAACAGAAGACAAAACAGGCAGGCAAATCTGGATTTGGAATTTCCATGATTATTCAGCCACAATGGTGTCCTTCTCAAACTCCCCCTCAGCAGACACAGGACACAGCCCACACGCACAAATAATAGGCAAACCACCAGCCGTGCAGTATGCATACTTGCATGCAGAGAAAGCATAACAAATAGCGATCTCAAGAGCTTTCGACTATGGGAAATATAAACCACTCTGCATGTAAATACACTGACAATAGTGTGCCACATGCTGCGTGAGATGCTGCACAACTGGCACAATTTTCCAAGTCTATGCTAGAAGCTGTGAGCGTGCACAGTGGTGCTTTTAGCTAGATGAAGTCTGCATGCCAGTAAGCAGGCAGGTATAATGCTTAATATGTTCATCATTGCAGACCGAAAGGTGTGCTAATTAAAAGTGCAGCTGAGGGTAATGAATTTCTTTTTTCCTCAGTCATAAAACACATTGGAAATTCAAATTCAAAGATGAAAAGTAGCATTGTCAATGAAGTGATTACAGTTCATCATTAAGGGAGAATGAACCTAATTTCACAACAATCTATCCAACAGCGGTAGAGCTTTAATTAGCAACAAAACAGGTAAAGTCAATGGGGGGCGGGGGGGCTGAGCAAAAGCATGATACAGAGGTTTGCGCTGCCCCGCGCACCAAAGGGTCTGGGTTTGAATCCACTGGGACACATTTGTATGTTCTCTGGCTTCCTGCCGCACAGCGATCACTCTAATAAGATCTGCTTATTAGGTAGATGAAAACTGAGCAGTTATGGTTAGAGGCATTCTCACTTTG
This sequence comes from Pelvicachromis taeniatus, assembly GCA_015108175.1. NCBI lineage: Eukaryota > Metazoa > Chordata > Actinopteri > Cichliformes > Cichlidae > Pelvicachromis > Pelvicachromis taeniatus. The sequence goes on along the minus strand of VURO01050494.1, from coordinate 45,204 downwards.
CACTTAAGAGTATAATTTGGTTCAAAAATACACAAGTAAAGCTGTCGATGCGTTTTAGATACTGAAGTAATATTGCCAGTGTGTTTTTTTTTTTTTTCCTAAGAGTGATAATGACAAAGTCAAAGTAGTTCTAATTTCTTGCAGACTGAGACAGATCTGTCGAGACATTTTATTCTGGACCACATGCGTAGCATACTTCAGAGGAAGAGCCTCCAGCGATCTGGCCCATCTTCTGTGGAATCAGTTTCCAGGTTTTGAATACAAGTGCCCTCTCTACTTTTAAGATTTACCTTCAAACTTTCCTTCTTGGAACTGAACCATCCTTTAGTCATGCTTCTACAAGCTCAAGCTGCTGGTGGGCCTGTATTTATATGCCACTACTGCATATAATCAACTTTGTGTCCCCTTTGGTAATCTGAAGCTAATGGCCCCTGAAACTGCTCCCTGTTTATTATATTGTTTGTTGTTATGCTCTTTTTCTCTTTGTTCACCTCTTCTTCTCTGTCTCACCCCCCTCCACGAACAAGCAGAGACAGATGGTGGTTTCCCCTGGGCCTGGTTTGGTACATCACACTGTATCTATAATCTGGCCATCATGATGTCACCCTTTGGTTAGTAAGGTCTCACTGTGAGGCCTTGGCATCTTGGGGCTTGAAACCAACAACAAGTGAGGGATGGATCTGAATGAGAAAACAAAGACACTTTGTGATCATGTGACGTTGAGCTGTCAGTCATAAGGAGGGTATGCCACAGAAGTGCACTGGTGAAAGGTCTTGCTGTTGGCAGTGCTTTATGGAAGCATATTAGTGGAAAGTTGACTGGAAGGAAAAAGTGTGGCAAGAAAAAGTTGCACCAGCAAAGGGATGACTGCAGGCTTGAGAGGATCGCCATGAAACATGAGTCAAAAGCTGGTCTCAGGCTGATGTGAGTGCATCAAGAGCCACCAGCCTCAGACGTCTTCAGGAAAGAAACTTCAACTGTCGCTCTCCTAATCTAAAGCCACTGTTGAAACACAGACAGTGTCAGAAGTCTTATCTGGGATAAGGAGGAAAAGGACTGGACTGTTGCTCAGTGGTCCAGAGACATTTTTCCAGGCAAAAATATACTGTGTTACATATGGAAAACAAGGCCCCGGTGTCTGGAGGAAGACTGATGAGGCACTGGATCCAAGGTGTCTGAAGTCTAGTGGCAGGTGGTGGTGCTGGTGGACTATGTCAACGCAACTGTCTAACAGAGCAGATTTATAACACTTCATGCTTCCATCTGCTGAAAAGCTTTATGGGGAGTTGCCCAAGGTGCCAAAACTACCATCCAATTGTTTACTGACCATATTAATACCTTTAAATTAGCTAACCAAGTCACCCAAAGAAGAAGAAGAGAAACACCAGAGGCAAAAACAGAGAAGAGTTGAATGTCGCTATCAAAGCAGCCTGGGATTTAATAACATCTCAGCAGAGCTACAAGCTAATCAACTACATGCCACGTCACACTGATGCAGTAACTCATGTTAAAACAAAGCCCCAACAAAGTGTTGGTTATAAAAATATAAATATTTTTAGAACTGGACATTTCTACAGTGTCCAGAAAAAAAAACCACACCCCTAACCCTAAAATAATTTTAATGACTGAATTTCTGATTTTCATAGATTACAAGTCGTAATTCAATTCCGTTTCATTTATATTGTGTCAAATAACACAGCAGTCACCTCAGGGTGCTCGTTATCGTACAATCATACAATCATATCAGAAGCCAAAACAATTAGATGAGCACTTGATGACAGTGGGAAGGAAAAACTCCATTTTAACAGGAAGACACCTCCAGCAGAACCATGCTCAGGGAAGGGCAGTCATAGCAAATCCAAAAAAGTTTACTTTTGAATTCAGTTTTGAAAATTGTATTTACCGTATATTTTCCAATAGCCCTGGCGTTTAATCAAAAAATTATTCGGCCGGCCCATCGTTTAAAAGAGACCGGCGGTTGTTGGAGACCGGCTCTTATTCCCTTCTCAGACGGAATGGACGTTTAGACATTCTTCCTTCCTCGATAGCATCCGATGACAAAGCATTTTTGACACAAAAAGGTATTTGCCGTATGATTTACTGCAGGAGGGCGGTAGCCCAGATGGTACCAAAAGAGTAGTAGCATACGGAAAAGGCGGTGGGTCATAGGAGATTGGCGTTTAAAGGAGACCGGTGTCTATTTGTCGTGATATGTTTTCAAACCCGGCGTTTATTAGAAACGGGCGTCAATAAGATACAGGCCACTACTAGAAGACATACGGTATATATATATCTCTCTCTAAATATATATTTTTAAATGCACTAGTATATGCAGTTTATATTTCTGCCATCCCCCACCCCGTCGATGTCAAGTATCTTTACCTTTTCCTTACAATGTAAAATGCCCTGAGATGACTGTTGAATGGAAGTTTATGGAGGATTGACATTACCACCCCTAGAGCCAATACTGTGGCTTACTCAGTAAGCACTGCTGCCAAGATGCTTACAGATACAAGAGCTTATTTGCAGTTCAACAGTTTTCCCCCTCCGTTCTTATTGCGGCTCTGTTGCCCTTGCATGATGTGTGACTCGCAAAACATATCTCTCAAGCAGTGAGCGTCTGTCAATGTCAAAAATATTTCCCACTCATTCAGTGTGTTTAGCATTAAAAGAGATTCTGAGGTGCTCACAGCTCACAGACAAAAAGCACAAATACCAAAGTAGTTCAATCTCTGCGAGCACTCGCTGCCGCTCACGTGGAATCACTGTGCAGAAAACTCACAATCCTCTTTCTCCACGTCATAATCACCCATCCTTGGCTCTCAAACCGCTGCGGCGCTCCTTCCACACATCTGTGATTGATTCATGCTGGACAGTTAGTGGATTTCCATCATCTAATGCAAGCTGTGAGTGCTTCGCTTTTGTCCTGCTGTTTGAGCAACTGTCAGCTTCCGGCATCATCAGCAACATTTCAGGCAGTTGGCAATCTCTTTGGCTCATACTATTATTACTACGCACACTTTGCTGTTGCCTTTTTAAGGAGAAATAAGGACAGTCTAAAAATATATATATATATTTGCATGCAAACTGTATTTTTCTGGGTTTACTTGGCGGCCGTGCAGAGTGAATTTCTGATAGGGATCTGATACCGGCAGGTATGCTGTAACTGCTGAATCGATGCAGGTTTTAGAAATTTATGTGCATCGCGTGTGGTGAGATGTTTACGCAATTTTGACTCTCAAAAGGAAATCAAAGTAAGTAAAAAGGAGCAGCCTCAACAAATCAATGACATATCACAGGACGCTTAAAATAGGCACGTGCCTTTATTTTGATTCAACAGTACACACAGAAAGAAAGAAGTTATTTACAATTACAAGACTGAAAATTCAATTATTTATTATTCCCTGCTGAGGACTACAGACGATCAGTAGTAGTCCTCTGGGTCAGCTTTATCCCCCTGATTCTGAATCTGCTGCTGCTTCTTGTACAACTCGGCAATCTGCAGAGATTGAGAGGGAGAGAGATGTTTAGGGAGAACAGGGGAGACGAGACGGTTTGCGAGAAAGAGGGGAAAGCAGGGCGGAGGGAGGGAATGAGGGAGAGACTATCATGAAGTGAGGTCAGAAACATGAAGAGGAGAAGCTAAAAATATCAGTTTGATTATTCATATGCTGGGCTTTGATGTCGGTGAGTCCCAGCTGCTGAGTGCGAGACGGGGGCTGTGTTCACTTTCACTTGGGCTCATCGGAGTTCGGGGGCGAGGGAGGAGGAAGGCGGGACAATGAATAATGCGCGAACAGCAGGCCCACCCAGAATCAGCAGTATCAGTACCAGTACAGCAGGGTGGCACAGTGAGGATGGAAAACAATGAAACATCACATTATTTGTCCTCCGCAGGATCAAGGTAAAGCTTTGATTCTCGGCCCAAAAGTGGTTGCATCCAACATGATTTGGCTCGTCTTCATGTTTTCTTAATTCCCACCGACTCGAATGAGGTTAAGTTTTATTTAAATCGTGCGCTACGTCAGGCAATGTGAACCGATGTGCTGCGCTAACGAGCGTGTGTGTGCATCTTCACTGATGATAACTGACAGAAGCATCATTTTAATGCTGCTGATGTTCCGACTTGATTCCCTGCCGTCATCGCCCATATCTGCACTCTATAAGCAACAGATGGGCATCGATTCAGCTCAGTGAATATTAACATTTTATTGTAGTTCAGTCTTCAGAAATGCTACACAAGTTTGTGCGCAGGTGGTGTTGTACTACAATGAACCTGACATGGATTTTCCCAGAGAAGTGCGGCATGGCTTTCAGAGCTGATGCATCTAAGGCCATGCATGATGCAAGAATGCGTGTCGTAAAATGTTTAGCAGGGAATCAAACTTTAAAAATCTCGTTTCATTTTGTTGACTTGTTAGAGCCAAACGGTTTTGAACGTAGGGGATCTTCTTTTTATCACGGCGTGAATCAGAAAACATGGTCAACAGCGGGAGAAAAAAAAAAAAGAATATCAATGTTCAACGTGTTTTCAGGTGAAAGATGTTCTATAAGACGGGCTATGAATGATACATGAACGCAACCTTCACAAAACAAAACTCTGAGAATACAGAAAGCAATAAACATGGAAACTTCAGTACGAGTTTCAGGCATCACAAAGAAATTCTGATGCATGTTAACACAGAAGTGGAGACTTCTGGTCTCAGAGTATGAATAACATAAAAAGACTCTTTTACAACATGTTCTATTTGACATGTAGGCTCAACAGACATGGTAGTAAATAAAAAAAAAAAAAATACCTTCATGCCTACTTTGGACATTTCTACATTGACATGTAATTAAAGTACAGCTGAAAGTGTGAAAAAAGCACGAAAACACATTCAAATCTATATTTATATGACTGGACTCATCTAGAGCAGGGGTCACCAACATGGTGCCAGCGGGCACCAGGTAGCCCGCAAGGACCACATGAGTAGCCTGCGGGCCTGTTCTAAAAATAGCTCACTATAACAACTTACCAGTAAGCTGCATGTATTTTCATTTTTTGTTGCTATTTTTTTGAAATCACAATTGCATTGGTATCGATTTGTTAGCAATAATATATAAAAAACATTTTTTATTATTAAATATTAGATCAGTTATTCAGTTTTGAAAATTGTATTTACCGTATATTTTCCAATAGTAGCCCCTGCGTTTATTCAAAAAATTATTCGGCCGGCCCATCGTTTAAAAGAGACCGGCTCTTATTCCCTTCTCAGACGGAATGGAGGTTTTGACTTTCTTCCTTCCTCGATAGCATCCGATGACAAAGCATTTTTGACACGAAAAGGTATTTGCCGTATGATTTACTGCAGGAGGGCAGTAGCCCAGATGGTACCAAAAGAGTAGTAGCATACGGAAAAGGCGGTGGGTCGTAGGAGATCGGCGTTTACAGACCGGCGCTTAAAGGAGACCGGTGTCTATTTTTATTATTAAATATTAGATCAGCGCTAGCTGGTCTCCACGGAAACAGTTGCCATAATCAGTGACTTTACATAGACGAATATCATTAATTATTAATTATAACATATAATTAAAGTTAAATTGAGGAAATGTGTTATTTCAGAAGTGTGTGTGAAATTGGTAGCCCTTCACATTAA
>VURO01050494.1:23961-35151 GCA_015108175.1 Pelvicachromis taeniatus | reverse complement strand
GAGAACCTGGTAAAAAAAAAAAAAGACATTGATGGAGTGGTTTTGGTTGCCCTGCTGAATTGTGCCAGTGTCTCAAAAACCACATCCCAAGAGGCAGACACAGAGTCTCGGCACTTTCATATTAAAAAGGTACCTACTTTCTCGGTGGGGGCAACATGATTTCACAGACACATTATCACACACCTACACGAAAGATTTCATTTAGAAACAGCCTGATATACGGCACTTTTTTTCCTCTTTATTTTAAACTCGATATTTACCTCTCAGGCTTCGCCACCAAACTGTTTCTGTTCCCGCGAGCCGAAAAAGGGGAAAAAAAAAAGTCAACTTCTGCAATATTTAATAGTACCATTTTAACTTTGACACGAGCAATCATTCTGTCAGCGTAGGTGTCATTCTTTTACAAAATGATACCCATCTTGTTTTGGCGTGAAACAGCCATTTCAGCGAATGTGCCTCTGAAACGGTTTAATGTTAACGAGACTGCTGCAGTGTCCACAGAACTGGGTCATAGTTAAATAATTCTGGGGGAAAGAAAGCTCCAGCTGTAGCAGTGCCGTTTCCCCGCACACATTATTTATACTGTGGGCATTCAAGTGACACTCCAATACAGAGTGAATTACAATGCATGAGCTGGTAGGCGTGTAGAGTCGTATAAAATATTGAGTTCTGTCGGAGCTCAAACCTGTGGCCTTTCAGTTGTACTTGGGGATACACAGATACAGCTATATAATAGATAGAGTTATTACTGTAATCATTAGATGGGTCAAGTATTAGGTGGAGTTAATAAAACTGTAATATTGCAATTTTACACGCCTTCCAGAGCATCATAATTACACTTCACACGAGCCTAAAAAAGGTGGCGTTTGAATGTGTGTGAGCTATTTCAGTTACATGCAATTATTCATGTTGATTTAAATGTATTTACACCACCGAGGACCAAGTGAAGAACTCATCTTTGGGGCATGTAAAGTGACTTATTTAAGGTGGAGAGGCAATTATATAATCAAGTACAGTTGTTACTGCTGGGAAAACTGCACGGTTTGTGCCTGCTGTGGAACAATTTGGCTTAAACGGTAAAAAGCTTTAAAAAAAATTAAAGAGTGTTGATGACGCAAAGAAAAAGAAGCAGTATTTCTGTTAAAGAATAATAATAATAATATTTTATCAAGGTCACTGAATGAGAAACTGAAATTCAGTTCAATTCAATTCATTTTTAATTGAACTTTTGAAATTCTATTTTTTAGTTTATACATTTTTAAATATGTATTTGTCCCTTGGTTGTACCCGACTCTATAACACATTGCTTCCACCAGAAGGTGACAATAAGAGATCAAATGTCATTTTTCAAGTATTATTAAACAACAAAAAATACAAAGAATTATATTAATTTAAAAAAAAAAAGAAGAAGAAAAAAAAGCTACAGGATGTTTTTCGCAGGCCATCCTGCAATGTTGGACTCCACCTTTGGTTTGGTTGACAAAAGTCAGTGGTATGCCAAAAATCACACCATCCATGGATATACTAGTTAAAAAAACAACAACAAACAAAAACCCATGTCATTATCACATCATGATAATGATATAAATTGCTAAAACGACGCCATACGTTTACTTTGCCTAGCACACACGACGCTGACAACAAAGTCCAGACATGTCTGAGAGCGAGAGCAGTATGGCATTTTAGTACTTAAAAAGGGAGTTTCTTTAATAACCTCCAATATAACACAATAACACGATAATGCAAGAAAAATGTTGCCACTAAAAATGGGAACAGCAAACTTGTTTCACTTGAGGCAAAAACACCACTGACTACTGCCAGACTACGACAGCAGGTGAGGAGGAAATAGGAGCAGTGACCCAAAAGGAAACAATGACTCACCCGAGCATCGCTTGAGCACTCACTCCTCGCACTCTATATGGCAAGAAGGGCCGATGGCGGATGGAAATTACTAATGCGGTTACACAGTGGTAACGCAGGACTTTAATTGGCTAAAACACTCAACTAAACCCAAGTTAACACAACCGAAGTAAAAACAATATTTTAAAATGTCAATTTTATTATGTGATCATATTGTGCATGCTGATGAGGAATTATAAGGTCAAGTTGCTTTTCCTGTTAAATTGTGTTAAGCAGTTATATAATTTTTTTTAACTCAAAACTTCTGGAGAAAACACTGTTGTGACTACTATTGTGCTTACAGTTGACTTATGCCATGTCAGTGGATACAATGCCGTGTCACAGCTACATTAATGCTGTGAAGGCTACACTTCAAATTAGGTAGTCTGTCATCAATGACAGTAACTCAATGGAAGAGGAGGCTGGAAAATGCCCTTCATTTTGTTTGCACATAAAAGCTGCTGCCTGCGATCACCTAAGAAATGTTGAATTTTTTCCTCTCTATTGTCATATACCGCATATCTTCCATTAGTAGCCTGTCTCTTTTAAACGCCGGTTTCTAATAAATGCCGGTTTGGAAAAATGTCACGACAAATAGTCGCTGGTCTCCAATAGTAGCCGGGCGACCTTTGACCCGGAAGTCCCTCCATCGTCGGTCCTCCCGCGTCTCATCACTCGGCCAGCTGTTTCCAATCAGCCATCATCTACGACCAGCGGCATTTAAGCTGGATGCGCGGCGACCGTAGACGTGGGATTATTACACTGAACTGGAACTGTCGGCTAGCAAACCTGCTAACTGTGATTTTCTGGTCTTTTACTTCCTCTCCTGGAGAGTTGGACGGAGAGAAGTTTCGGGGAGCACCACTCGTGCACTGGGCTACCACAGACAAGGAGACACTCGGGAGCAAAGGAGGAGCACAATTGGGAACTACATTATTTGTGAACTGTTGGAATACGTTTTGGAGCACTGTAAGTAAACGCACTGTCTTTTCACCTCAGTCTAAAAACCGCGCCTGTGTCCTCTTTCCCTCTCACTTCTGTGACAATTCTGAGACGGGAATAAAAGCCGGTCTCCAACAACCACCGGTCTCTTTTAAATTCCGGGCCGGCCGGATAATTTTTTTAATAAGCGCCCGGGCTACTAAAGGAAGATATACAGTATATGATTGTTGCAAATTTTCAAAATATCATGACATAATGGGGCTTTACAACCCACTGCCATTTTGGATTCATGTAGAAAATAAAATAAAATGTATGGTACTTTGTTCTTCACAAATTGACACCACTTCTATGATTTTTGAAGCCCAAATTTAATCTTCAGCTAATAACAAGCTTTGAACCCTGAATGTGAGTATCACCACTGCTTAGCTGCTTTGTTCAGATCAATGACACCAAATTTCTGGAGTGTCATTTAGCCATTTGTTACAAAATGCCTCCCCTTTTCTTCAAAAGTGCAAACTCATTCCCAGGTCTTCAGAAGACTTTATCTGAATGTCAAATTGTACTTTTGCTTAAAATCTCTAATGAATGGGGATCTGCATCTTTCCCCAAAACTCCAGTATCAGTCAGCCTCTTTGTGTGCACTACCCATAATCATTTTCAAGCATCAGAATAAAGATTAGACTGAAAAATTGTGTGTTGGGGGGGGGGGGGGCAGTGCAGCTCCCGGTGTTACAGCACAGCAACTCGCCACCCAGGGGATTGTGAACCGAGCCAATCGTCTCCCTGTCTCGAGTCCCTTCGGCTTGCAGCACTGCTGCAACTAAAGCAACACGGCCACACCACTGGCCTTCCTTAATTCACCATCCATCACTTTCATTACAAAGCAGCACAGTGCAGGCTCTATTGGTCTCAGGAAAGGAAAAAAAAAAGAAAAAAAAAAAGGTTACACCGCTTTCTAAATCACTGCTTCACTGTAGTGATTCTACACTGTGCAGCAGTTTGTTACACCAAATTCAACCCTTTAATCTCTAAAAGAGACGTTTTAAAAATCCCCACGGTGTTCACCAGGTTTGCTCAGTCCGTATTAAATAACGATTACTTTGTTTTATAAATAGAATACTGCATTTAAAAAAAGCCCGTCTCTTTTATTCCTGTAAAAGGAGGAATAAATTTAGCTGATAAAGCCAAAATGAATTTACACTCTTGTAACGGCTATCATTTTCAGAGAGCAGTTGTCAAGTTTCTTCAAATGCTTCTGCTGCTCTGGAGCGAACCTCTTCAAATGTAAATTGAAAAAGAAATTCATTAACCAGCTTCAGAGCACGCCAACACAGTTTCACTAAACACATTTTATTTCATTGGTAAAATAGAAGTGATTCGTGGTGCCTGCCCAGCATTTCCTAAACACACCTAAATGAACACTTCTGAAAGGCATGTGCAGCTTATTTTAGGCAGGACGCAAAATGTGCAACAAGCCTAGAGGGTAGAAAGCATCATCTGTAATCCCTGAGCTTATTCCTGTTACTTTTCTCCTTTTGGATAATTAAAGGTATCCTCGAGGTGCTGTTTACAGAGTGAATTTGTAACTTCGGAGTCTATCTGCACACTGGTCCTGTTATTTTGATACCAAAATCTTGGTTCATATCTGAAGAGACTGAATGAACAGAGGATATAATCTACAAACAAAAAAAAACCTCAGGCAAACTCATTCTGGTTTTAATCTAAAATTTACTGCGTCTGTGTTTATGTTACTATCACATAAGTAAGCATCAAACAAAGAATGCAAGTAATCCTAAAGCTCAAGCTTCAGACGTCTTCAGTACTGTCATCTCTCATCTCTGAATGAATTCTGTAAGATGGGATATATTTACTTAGTATGGTCACCTCAGGCACGCAGCTCTGGCTCTGAGTCGAGAAGCCGGCCATTCAAACCTTATGTTTGCGAGGGACAGTCTATCAGAGAAAAGCTGGCTTCAAGGAGGCACTAACACAGCTCATTTGAAAAGACTGTACCAAGGCCCGGGATAAGACAAATAAAGATAGCTTTGTGTGATTTCAAAGCTAATCTTGTTCAGTCTACAGTGAAATATTTGGCTCCCAAATATTTGTGATTTAAAAAAAAAAAGGGAAGGGAAAAAAAAATAAAAAAATCAAGACATCAATGTAAGGAAACAACAGTGTGACTGTTTAAAGAGTAAGTGCAACAGCCTTGCCGTGACACTTTACCTTTAAGAACTTGTAATGCTGCTCCAGATCTTCATCCTTGAAGCCTGTCCCGATCTGGAAGAGACGAAAGGAGATAAGAGGCACGCCACACATATACACACACACACACACACACACACACGCTCAGTCTCAGATGTGTGTGAGGCAGCAGACATTTGGCAGCAGGCTGCAAAACAGAGAACAGCAAGAAAATCCCTCCCTACACCACGAGCATCTTGTCTGCCTACTTCACATTAAGCAACATGTCACCTCTCAAAAGACCTGAACCTGCTGAGACACAAGAATCACCCAATGCTCTGACACGCACGGAGTAAAGGGGGGGAGGAAAACAGGCTGGTGTGTCATGCAAATATAGGATTTCCCAGCTCACAGATCTGCATGGATTCTGCAGATCTCCATGATAAGCTTCGCTGTGTGTTTTAAAGGTAGCATTCAAGAAGATTTGGAGGTTAATCCAAGCATGTGTTCATGCATTCGTTATCTGTGCTGGCCAAGTATTCTACCAAGCCAACTGCAATGTAATTTTAAGAGCACCTGTTCCACATGAAGCAAAGGTAAGCTAATTACTGTACAACTAGTCTGTTTTGTGGATAATCAGATCAATACAGGTGTTTGTGTGCAAGTTAACAAAAACAAACAGCAATGCTCACCAAATTCACAACAGCAACAAAGCAAAATAAATTATCCTATTTTGGTAGTTCTTTGGCTGAGCTTTCTTTTCTTGGTCACCACAGCCAGGTCCACATGTTTGATTTGCCAGATTTTTATGCTGGATGCCCTTCCTGACACACCCACAGAGGGATCTGCTTGTTAGGTAGATGTTTAAACCACTACACTATGCAAACACTCTTAATTTGATGATTTAATTTCTGGCTTTATAACTGAAATCACAGGGAGATCAGTGTGAGCTTCAATGCAAGCCCACTGCTTCACTACGTTGCACATTTTGAAAATATATTTCATTAAAACTTAACAAAAACCAAGCAAAGAAAATGAAAAACCCAGACATTCCCAGACCAGCCTGGGAATGCTCCATCCAATTGAGGGGCGTATGGAGCGTGCACTGTGGCTGAATGGCTTCCCTGTGGTTTCCTCTCACAAAGACATGCTTGGAAGGTTAATATATCTTAGGTGCCCATCTGTGAGAATGTGAGTGCATGTGGTTGTATCCGCATTTGCCCGGTGATGGACTGAATAGCTCAAATACGCTCAGAATAGCTCAGAGTTAGTGGATGGAAATCTATATGTTTCTCAGTTTTAGCCTTGTCAAACACGCCTGAGAAGGCATCGGTTCATTGAGACCGACTGCATGTCGACTGCTTTTACCAAATGTTTGTATTTTAATACAAGGTCCAAAACTTCTTAAATCCTGCTCCTGACAACTAGCCCTAATATTACTTTTAGTAACAAACAAACACCGAAACTAATAAAAATGGATCCAAAGCTAAACATTGCCAGCTGTGCATGAATGTCCTTGTCTCTTGTACCCTCTGCATGCTTATTTTCTTCCTCCCATATGGGGGAATTTTGTGTTTGTACCGTGTGTGTGTGTGTTCTACAGTGCCCTCTTTCAATTTCTTCATGCTGGAGAAAAGGTTGTGTGGCTCAGGTCCTATTTGTTTGGCAGCACTTTTCTTTTCCAATAGGCTTTTTTATTTTTCTATTTTGACGAAAACCTCTCAGCTTGCTGCTCTGAGTCATTCCTGCCTGCCTAATATCAAGCTCCTGCCAAAGACTGCAAACTGTAAATACACTTCTAAGGTATTTTAATGGGCTCACAGAGAACAGACTAGACAAACAACCATTTAATGAGATGCGTGTTGACACAACTACCAGTATTTGTTAGAAAAACCTAGCAGAATAAAGGCAAACCAATGGCTTTGATGTACATTAATAAACTGTCGACATGAAGTGGAGAAGACTGAGACTTAGTATTTCAGTACTGGTCATTAACAAATTACCAGTGAATCAGTCTTAACCATGTATAAGTGCTGGCTTCTCGTTGTGTACAACTACTTTAAATGATTAACACAAGTGCTTGTAAATGACTGTAAATAGCTAAATGTATCTCTCAGCCGTCGCCTTCCATTTCATTAGTGTCCCCTCTTCTTCTCTGTGACAGCAGGCTGTGTGAACTGTGTGTCCACAGCAGCAGCGCTGCTCCTAAATCTGCTGCTCACTCAAGGACACTTCGCAGGACACATAGGTGAAATTACATTTGGGAGATGGAAATGTGGTTTAGATTCTGCTTTCGGCTACAGAGAGGGTTACTGAAGTGTACAATGTCAAAGACGAAACATTTATTCCTTTGTTGTTTAGCTGACACTGGAGAGCAAAAGGAAGACGAGTGCAGCACACAGGAGAAGTGGATGCTGCAGTCACATGGCACACACTGACAACTGCGGAAAAGATTAGCGCCGTGTGCCCACTCATCTCATACACATGTGAAAAAACATGTACACGTCAATTTTACCGAACGTAGCTGTCCACGTGAGACGTTTAGACAGGAAGCGTGATCTTTGGTTTTGCAGGAGTTGACTGCTGGCCAAACTGAAATGGAGGTTGAACACGTTACACGACTTTCAGTCATCTAGTAATACTTTTCAATTAAGCCCAAACATTTAAAGCTAACTATTAGCTTAACCATAGTTACAGTTGGTCATGTTAAAGAACAAAAAGCCTTTAAAAGCTAAATGCCCTTTAAAGAAGTTGGAAATGTTAAGACTGTTTTACGGTCAGATGCTTGGCTTAGAGCCGTGGGATGGGGCTTGAAGCTGGCGGTGCTGTAGTGAGTTACAAAGGCTGTCAGTCCTGCAACTAGCAGACCCCGCTGCACACAGCAGACACGAATAAACACACAAAACTGAACTGAACCGCTCAGAACAGCCAAGAACAAATGCAACGGCTTAAAATCAAAACATGGAGCCAAATTTATAAGTACCCTTTTGGTAACAAAAGGCAGAACTGTGAAATTACTGCTTAATTACGATGTTAAACTGCACAGTGGCAGCTCATAAGCCAAAGCCTGACCTTCATCTGGGTGCAGGTTATAATACTCCAAATGTGACTTGATGCTCAGTTCAGGCAATAAATGCCCATGAGGACATTTAGCTGGTGAAAGCTATTGGCTGATAGCTCGTTTTGAAAAAATGCACCACTTCTAGGGATGTCTATTATGTAACGTCATTTAACCAGTATGCTTTTATAGGGCGGGAACTAAACATCTTTTTACTTATTTTACCCTCAGTTTGCCTTTTGCAACTGGAGGTGCCGCAGCACTGGCAATACCCCCACTTCTCTTGCCGTTGGTTAGGCTGATATCAGTTCATTTACGTTCTCCAAATACAGTTAAATGAGTCATTTGATTGATTTGGTACTAAAAATAAGCCATATGTGATCTTATGTGTACTTGAGGCAAGAATAGGGCCACGGAGTTGTGAAAATTGTCATGGTGACGTAAAAAAGAATTTAAGACAGTTTAATCATCTTTAGACCTTTTATTAGTACTTGTTAAAGTCATTTTAAGACTTTCTAAAGACCCTGTAAACACAGGTGACCTAAAGGAATGCCTGACTGCCTCAGTCAACTGAAGGTCCTACTCTGTAAACATGGTTTAAATGACGCCCTTCGTCTTTGAGAACTTTTGCTGAAATTTACTGTTAATGCCCAACAAAAACAAGGCATCTGTCCAGAAAACATTGGCTTTGTTAAGCCTTTATGTCTGTGACAGTGTCAGCAACACTTACAGCTTTCCTTCCCATGTTTTATGTGTGAACATGAATAGAAATGGAAAATGAATGACACTGTCTACAAACTCCTAAATGTTTCCAAGCCTGATATATAACAAGTAGCCCAATAAGTGCCAAAACATCAGTCAGTCAGCTTGCAACTTAGTTATACAGTTTTTGGCTCTGGCATTTGAAGACAGTTTGTCCCTGTGTATTTTTAAAAATATTTTTAAAGTTGCTGTGCATGGAGGAGGTGATGCTCCAACATGACTTTAGAAAAGCACAAAGTGTAACTGCCAAGTTGCCTTTCAGTGGATTCACTCAGTATAACACGTTTAGTACGGGACATCACGCCCCCGAGTGTCCTGGCTGAAGAAGCCTGCATTCATCCCTTTAAGGTGGATGACCTGTGATAACATGCATACGGCCCCACCTGCACATATACCCCCTGTCGTCAGTCATCCCTCAGTTCTTATGCTCTTCATCTCGCTAAAAACATCTCTGTTGATAGCTAGTTACTGCTAGTTATCTCTGTTGTCCGACTGCTTGAAGTTAGCTTAACTGACCCCGTTGGTGTTAGCTTCCACTGCACAGTTGGGGTGTAGCCTGCCGGCAGAGCGCCAATTTAGAGTCTTCTTGAGCAGCACTTTGCTTTGCGTTTTGGTATGGATACAAAACAGAAGCAAGCAAAGCAGAAGTCTACTGTCTGCCCCGGTCCTCAGGGGCCCGGTTTCTCTTTTCACGACAGTGACCATCACCAGTCATTGTGCCCGTCTATGGACAGTACACGGAGCCATCGCTGGCTCCTTATCTGGCCCCGTCCCACGACCATGGTGTCAGTGACTCTGCAACACTGCCGTCTAAGCACAACAGATTCGCCGTGCCACAGCTGGATTCATCAGGCTCATGCTTTCGCTAATCTAGCCAGATGTAGAGCTCTGTGTAAACAGAGGCTGTCCCACTGGATTACAGAAGCTATGTCACTGGCGTACAGCACCAAGGGTCTCGCTTTTCCCCAGGGTATAAGAGCTCATTCCACCAGGGCAAACTCATAGGCTCTTTTTAAAGCGGTACCTGTAGGTAATATTTGCACTGCAGCTAGTTGGGCATCACTGTATGTATCGTTTGTGCATTACAGCTCATGCTGTCCTTTCTGGTGGGTCTACCACACACTAAGATGCTGGCGGTCCAACTCCAGTTCTGTGCCTGCTCTGCGGGGCATGTATATATGTCCTATACTGTATGTGTTGTACGGAGTGAACTGACTCAAAGGGAACAAACAGTTATGTCTGTAACTTTTGTTCCCTGAAGGAGAGGAACGAGATCCAACACGAGGTTGCTCCCCCACGCAGCTTGGCTTGGTGAAGAGCAGCTATCGAACTGAGGGATGACTGATGAGAGTCAGTGAATGTGTAGGCGGGGCTGTACGCATGTCATCACAGGTCAAAGGTGTGGATACAGGCTTCTTCAGCCAGGACACGTGAGGGCTGTACCTTGTCCCTCTCTCCTTCAGGGAACAGAAGCTATAGAGGTAATTGTTCTTCACATAGCTGAGCTCAAATAAAATGGGTGCATTTCACAGTTGGAGACTTTATCTGATCTTAAAGTGGCCAAACTCTGGACTACAAGTGAGAGTAAGAGTTGGGAGGAGAAAAAATAAAAGTAAGACCGGATGATGCAGGCCAAGACAGGATAATTGTAAAATAATAAACTTGTCACTTCTGTGGCTCATTCAGCATTTTTGATGTTTGGATCTCTAAACTAGAAAACTAAAATTAAAAATTGCTCTCGAGGTACTGATACAGTATTCTCAAACTGAAGGACTTTCAAGAACTACAAATAAAATCAACACGAGCAAAAGAAAAGATTGATAAAAAAAAAAAAAATCAATGAAGAGCTAAAAACCAGACTTCTACATTTTTCACTCCATCTTTTGTTATCCAATTCATTCACCCACTGACAAATTTGTAACTCTTCAATTTACAAAGAAATGAATGGTCTTTAATGTTTATGGTAGTTTCATTTTAATAAATAGAGAGACTACCAACCAAAAATCTAGAAAATAAAACCCATTACATAAAAGCTATAAATTGTTTTGTACATCATTGACTCAAATAAGTATTTGATTCCCAAACAAAACAGTACTTTTTGAAGAAAACCTTGTTGGAAAACACAGCGGGAAGATGATTCTTGGGTTTACACACATCTGAGGAGGGATTTTGGCCCATTCTTCTTTATAGAAAGTCTATAAGTGTTTTATAATTGTTGCCATTTCTTGGCAAATTGAAGCTTCAGCTACAGATTTAAAAATTTTTTTTTTTTTTTTTTGTTTTTTTTTTTTTTTTTTTTTTTTTTATTTTTTTTTGTTTTTGTTTGTGTTTGTTTTTTTTTGATT
>VURO01050494.1:1347-14300 GCA_015108175.1 Pelvicachromis taeniatus | reverse complement strand
CCCCCCCCCCTTTTTTTTTTTATTTAAATCACCACAACAGCTTCAGCTGTGCTAACAAAGTTAGAAAAGGCTGATCAGTCAGCCTTTTAAGATGATAAACTTCTATTAACTAGCAAAATGTGCCACTGGGACCCAACTGATGTCTTCTGATAACAAGCCTCCGTTTGCCTATTTGGGACACTTGATTAATAGTCATTATTTATTTCAGATGAATTTAACCTTTCCAAGTAAATATTCTGAAATCATCTCAAAATAAAAAATGTTGTTAAAAAAAATGCTCGATTGAGTTTAAAAACCACTGTTAAATGTGTTCATGTGTTTATGTACGTGAAAAGAAAACATCAATACCCCAGCTGATCGAAAAGGCATCTGATTATTTTAAGTATGAAACACTTTCCAAACAAACTTTGCCTCCTAGGTTTATTCTCAAGCCAACTACTGTTGTTTTAAATCATCATGATCATTAACGTCAGTGTACTGAAAGCCTGTTTGCCCACGTGGCCTAAACTGACTCCTCTCCAAGTCCAAGCATGCTGATTTTGAATTTTTAAGGTTTATTTATTTAAGGCGTGAGCTACAACAATTAACTACGTAACCTATCAACCCAGTATTAGAGTACAAACTGACACTAAATCAAATCTGTGCCCACGTCCATCTGCACGTCTGTCACCAACATGTAAGACGCTCATGATCAAATACATGCTCAGCTTCATCAACATTTTCTTCCGGTAATTATTAGTTAGAAAGATAAGATAGTCAGGTTAGATCATTTTGTCAAGTGTGACTTGCTTTTATTTAGTAATTGAGAAATCTCCACTTGATTTATTCTAAGAGAAAGTTGATGTTACGAGAAGCAGGTGCAGTTCTCCAAACTTCAGTCAGTGATTTGATGAGGACTGGATGGAAGAATTAAACAGCAACTGCTAAAAAGATAAAAAAACATTACCAAAAAAAAAAAAAAACTCAATCTTTAAACCTGAATGATTTCTCTCTTTAAATTCTTATTTTCACACCCTCATTACTTTCCTCGCCGCTCATTAATAATGTTTAATTAGTGCGCATCGCGTTTCATCTCCTCAGCAGAAATATTTCATTTCAGGAAGCGTGCTTGTGGTATTGAAGCAGTTGAGATGTTACAGAATGTCAGAAGGGCAAAACAATCAGTATGTGCATCAAACCATCATTACAAATAATCATAGTTTCATGGTGGTAGTAACAGTATCCAAAAAGAAAAAGAAAAAAGAATAAAAAAAAGAAAGAAAAAGTCATCAAGATAATCATTTTCAGCAATTTCCATCACCATGTTCTCTGTATTTTCCTGCTCATTTCTCTTTTCCTAATTTACAAGGACAGCATCATGCATGCAAAGAGAAAGTAAAGAGAGCGGTTTCCCTCTAATGTGATTGGTGTAGTGGAAAGAGGCCGTTAGTCTGATCAAAACTGAATAAACACCTTGCTGACATTTGCAATCTCAGCCGCCACCACCACCCTTCTCGATCCATTTGACTCTTCCTTCTTCTACTTATCAGTCTCCCCCTCGTTCTTTCTGCTTTTTCTCCGTCCATCACCCTCAGTCTGCCGGATCATTTCACACTATTATCTCGCGCTACTCTACCTTCAAGTCTTTATCTCTGCCTTGTTTTCTCTCTTCAACCTTTTCACTCCTCCTCCTTTCTCCTCTCATTATCTCCTACTCTCTGCCTTTATGACACCACGGCCATTTTATTTCCCTTTCCTCTTCCTTGTTACATCCCGCTCTGTCCGTACCTTTCTCTTACGGGTGGTGAGGACCTGGAAGGGCTGGATCTGTTTCTTCTCGCGATCCCAGGCCACCGCCTCACAGTCCAGGACACAGGATACAACAGAGTCCTTCTTCACCTGCGCGAAAAGCGATGACAGAGCAACAAGGAAAAATAGATGAATAAAAAGATAAAAGATTGCACTCAAGAGTGAGATGAGAAAGATTTTTTATAGATGAAGGGGGGGGGGCAGACTGCATATAGGGAACATCTGCTGTAGCAAACAGAAGGCTGTTGGATTTACTTCAATGAGACTTTCAATCTTCTGACAAACTCAGAGATTCAAACTCTGTATGAGACTCAACTTGGCGCTTTTCAAAGACATGAACAGAGGCAATCATAGTGAAGACATGTTCAGGTCGTTTCAGGACCCGCAGCTGCCCCCAATTTGTTGCCAAATGCTTTGGAAGTCAGCACATTAACATTTTTTCTGCCCTACATTTATTGCTACTCTTGAGCAGTCATGTCTGATAACTGAAGCCTCTTCTTTTCAGACAGTTTCCAAACTGTTAAGCACACCCCCTCTTTTGGTCGGACGCCCACGTCTGGTCAAAAGCTTCACCAGAAACATTCTGCAGTTTGTTGTTTATCATTTCTGCATTAACTAAAGGCTTTGGCAGCTGATGGTTATTTCCCTGTGCAGGAAGACACTGATAGGGCTTAAGCTGCGGATAAACCGTCTAGCTCATGGGCAGATTATATTGACCATCACAGCCGAATCCCAAGATCAAACTGAGCAAACCGAGCGGCTGCTAATTAGCTGAGCCACCAAATCATGTGTGTGTGAGGCTTTAATCCCTCACTTCCTGGTCAATTTGGGGACCTGTAGGAGAACTTGAAATGTCTACATTTATAATCTGTATCAGACTGGGAACTTATTAGCGAAGGAAATCTGAAAGGTAATCAGACACATAATCAAAGTAAAGCGTAATAGACGCTTTAGATGTAACAGCTTGTTTGCAAACAGCCTGAAATATCAAACACAATCAGTTCTCCTCATAAGGTTATTAGGCTAAGTAATGAATTAATTACTAATTAATGCATCTGTATTAATATTAATGTATTAATATTAATTCACAATTTGAAACATTAAGGCTCTGTGGTAGCTTGGGGAAAATTGGCTTTCCGTTATTAAAATGCAAAATAATGCAGGAAGGTGCTGCAAAATCTAATCAAACCATCTTCTCCATGCAGGCAACCTGGGTTAGCTTGAAGTTTAACTCAGACAATGTGCTCACCAAATGTGTTGGCACACGCAGACACACTGCAACGAAAACATAATGTCAAGATAGGGAATGTAAATGATTATTTAAGCATTTTCTTTAATTAACTGTCTGCCACGTTAATGATCAGTGATCAATTTCTGAGACAAAAACCTCACATAACCAACATGAGCCATTTTCAAAGCGCACGAAATTCAGCATCTTAAATTATGAACCATTAACTTCACAAACCCATAAAAAGGAAAAGTACAAGAAAGCCAATGCCATCACTCAAATCTATCTTGAGTCATCCAAATAATCGAGCAAAGATGCCAAAATCTGACACTTTGTCTGTTTCTTCTTGCAATTTAGGAGGCAATAATGTTGAGAAGGACAGGTGGGAGACAGCGAAAGGAGACAAAGTCTGAAAATACTACAAGAAATGCTGGTGAGGGGAGTGCAAAGAGAACAAGGCGAAGGAAGAGGAGCAAGGAACAAAACAAAAAAAAAAGTTAAAGAAAATGTTTTAAAAGGAAGGAAAAAATGGTGCGAAAGAAATGGTGAGAAGGGAGACAGGGATGAGAAGGAACCGAAGGCAAAAACAAAAAAAAAAGGTGAGAGAAGGCACCAGTCGAGAACGTCGACAGGCAGTGAAGAGAGAGCGAGAGCAAATATGTAAGAAGTGTAGAGGGAGTGAGAGGAGAAGGGTATAAGTGGCAGAGAGGCAGACCAGAAAGGTGAAATTGCAGACAGGTAGTATCAAAGCTTAAAAAAAGATGAGAGGAAGAGAGGCTGAATAAGACAAGAGTGGAGAAAGAGAGGTGGGGAAAAAAGAAGAAGAGAGAGAGCCAGGAGTACTGAAGAATTGAACAACTATCATCAAGACGTAATGAAGAAGAAAGGCGGGGAATGATTAGACAGGCAGACATGAGAAAGTGGACGGAAAGAGCAATAAGGTGAGCGTGAGAGACAAAGATCCGTGTAGCTTTTAAAGTTATTAAAAAAAGGAGGAAAATATCGGAAAGATGAAAGTCAGTGTGAGGGAAAAGAGAGAGTGCAGATGTTATGAGAGAAGATGGGATACAGGGTTAGATTGACTGAGGTGGGATATGAGCTATCATCTGAGTCATGCTGGCAAAAAGCTACTGGACAGTAGGATGAGGAAAGGGATTTTATTTTCCCCCCGTGTGGCAGAGGTGTGCTAGTTGATGTAACCTCTGTGTGAACGATTCTCAAGCCTCAGAACTAAACAAGGTCAAATAACTTTAAATACTGTGAAAAAAAATCTTATTTTAAATAACACAATTAATCCAATTTGGATATTTATTACATTCCCTGAAGCTCTTTCACAGCAAGTCTGCTAGCTTCTCTTTTGGGCCTTTTTAGACCTTTTACAGATCTTTTTCATAGCTGACATTATAACATGTCAAAACAGGAAAGCCACATAATATATGTAATATATAATCGATAACGATAACGGTGGTTTTATGCCACTTAGATGAGCTGGGTCCGGGTTTTGTTACTGTACACCGACTGGAAAGGCTTCCTCGATTACTTAATGGACCAGAGCAGCCGTTA
This sequence comes from Pelvicachromis taeniatus, assembly GCA_015108175.1. Taxonomy (NCBI): domain Eukaryota; kingdom Metazoa; phylum Chordata; class Actinopteri; order Cichliformes; family Cichlidae; genus Pelvicachromis; species Pelvicachromis taeniatus. The sequence continues at coordinate 9,721 of VURO01050494.1, read as the reverse complement.
ATGTTAGTTCCACCTAAGCGTTTCCTGCTTGATGAGTCAAACTGTCTGACGTGAAAAGGATCTCCGAGAAACTGACAGTAAGGAGATATAAGGGAATGAAAGAAGAGAAAGAGAGGAACATCGTGCGAATGTTTCTCAACCATTTGAAAAGGGATGAAGTTAATCAGGGGTGACTTAAACGCGCAAAGACACGAGAGTTCCCCACCGCTGGTAAGCATTTAATGGGAAGGAGAATATCAAGAAGTCTCAAGTGAAACATATAATACAAAATATTTTTATTGTTAAACCATTTACACACCACAAGTTGCCAGGGTCCCAAGTTAAAACTACCTGTCAGTAAGTATAAGCACAGCTACCATCAACAATTTGTCGACTGTTGGCAGACACAGCCAGCAGTGGATGGAAAAGAGGTATTGTAGAGAAGAGAATCGAGAACTGGGAAACTGGTCCCAATCTGTCCAGTTCATCGAGCTCATACACCTCCAAACTTATTTCATTTAAACCAGAATTTTACATGGTTGTCTGAAGCTGCACAATATTGTCCAAGTTGTGAAAGTGGCGGTTATGCACACCGCTGTTACACGCAAGCGTTATTTCCTACACTGTGTTCAGACCATAGACTGCGTAGGGTAAAGTCACTGTGACATCAGCCATCAGTTTTGGCTCGACATTCTCAAAACCTAAACTTTAGCGTTGTGGACACCGCCACGCTGCATCTCTGGAGTCAGGAGCTGTATCCTTGGACCAGATGGGAACTAGGGCTGGGCAAAACGATTATTTTCCGAATCGATGAATCTAGTGATTAATTTTTCGATGCATCGTTGAATCTAATGATATATGTTACTGCTAAGCAGCTTAAATGAGTTTTGCATTTACGGAGGTTGGGTGTTTATCTCTGTCTATGAGTGAGTGTATGTCTACGTGGGGGGTGTCTGGATGAATTAAAGGGTAAAAACCAGCGTTAGTAAAAAAGTTGAAAACTTACGGTCGTTTTATGATCGGCCATTTCATCCTTACAAAGCCGGCAAAGAAAAACTTCCTTTTCGGTTAAAATATCCCCATACTGTAGAATTGCGTGTTCGGGGGGGCGTGGTTTAAGTCGACATGTTACCGCTACTGGCTGCCGCCATGTGTTTTTTTGAAAGTGACGACGCATCGACACAAATTTTTTACGTCAACGCGTTGTCCCAGCCCTAGTGGGGACACTAGCCAGATAAGTTGGCGACCTTTCACCATAAACTGCAGAAATGCAATGCAGACAAACACGTCTGCTTGTTAGAGCTATGCAGCAGACTAATAAAGGAATTTTACTCAAGAAGCACAAACTTCTTTGATATTGTGGAGAACAAAACAAGTCATACTCTTAGTCAGATAAACTACTGAAAATGTTTTAAGAAGCATAAGCATAATGGAGGTGGTCAGACTAATTTATTCAATTGAGCTTAATTGAAGCTGCGCAAACAATTTTACTACCCCAGTTGTATCAACTTCAAAAATTCTAATGGCTGCTGGTGCTGCCCCTCAGGCACCGAGTGAATGCACCGATGGTAGAAATGTGAAAATCCTAACAGAGTTTCAGAAAAGCTGACCTCTGACCATGAACTTGAGATTTATAGTAGATGAAATTATGGTATCAATTTTAAAATCCTACGTCACCTTGTTCTCCAGTAATCATGATAACGAACGTGGGTGTCCACACCAGCCATGAGGCAGAGTGACTACAACACCCCATCAGCTCTTTAGGTCCAGTTTTTTCTCCTCTAGAGAAAACTAATTTGGATTCTAGCAGCGAAATAATAAAGAATTAGATATTATCATTGACAAATTACACCATTATCAATAAAATCTTCTAAATATCTTCTTATAGATAAAATGTAGAAGTGAAACTAAACTCAAGCAGCACAGATTTAGTCAAGGATGAACTCAGAGAGGCATTTAAAAACAAAACACAGCCGCACGTAAAGAGCCAATCAGTTTAACACAAGACACTGATTAGATTTGGGGGGGGCTTATTCCCCGATGATATGTTCACAGGTTGGAACAATTAACGGCTGGCTGTACTGACGTCCGGGGGGAACATGACCTCTGTGAACCATCATGAGTCATACAGTGGAAAATGAGTTGCATGTTTGACCTGCAACTGCAACCTTCACGTCTGCATCTTCGCATTCTCACCTTGAAGTCAACAAAACACGTCCAGGATCTAATTAGTGACAACCTTGGCACCACAAAAAACCTTGCAACATGACAAAAACAAAATGTGAACTCTACAAAGGTCAAATCTGACCTGCAAAACTGAAATACTTAAACTGAAATTGACCAAAATTATGACATGATGTGATTCTTGGAAACACCACCTGTTTCCACTAACAAGCTCTAGTAATTAATAATGTCTTAATACATTTTTGCACGGGAGCCCATTAGAAATATTACACGTCTATTCGGAGAATTCATCCGATTCGATAATCTGCTCTAATTAGCACAGACCAGATGGGAATTTATTTTAATGTCAAAGACGTTTCAATAATAGCGGTGCGTCCAACAAAAGGCTCAAAAACTAAATAAACCAGAGCAGAGTGCAAACTGATGGAGATTCATTTGTACTTGACTGCAGTTCCTTACTACAGCAGAAAAAACACACTCAGCAGGCACCGAAGCAATGAGCACGCTCAGATAACCTCAGGCCAACTGCCAAAGTTTCAGGTAGTGGTGCTCTTTTTCTCACTCCCCACGCAAGCAGATCCTCACTAATTTGGCAAGCCTTCCCACGGCTGAAATTTAAAGGGAAAACTGCAACAACTTGTGTTTTTGACATCTATTAGAGAGATGACAAGCTGGTTAAAATTCCCATCCTGCGTGGACAACTCAGTAGATTTAAAACAAAAACAAAAAAAGAGAGAGAAAGAAATCTAATGGCCAGCAGCAGCTCTCAGTGATTGCAGGAAGAGTGTGACGACAAGAAAGAACAAATAAACCGAACAGGGGTTTCCAACTGTGACAAATCTAAGGCAGAAAGGAGAAGTATGCACATGGAAACGAGACAGATGAGAGATAGGCGAGAAGGAGAACCAAAGTGACGAGGCAGTGAGCAGGATAAATGTGTTCAGCTGTTATCCGCTACGCTGTAAAAGGCCTCATTTGACAATCACACTCTCCTCTCTCCCAAAGGGCTGAGCTGCGGTGTCAAAGTGTTTTACCTTGGGAATGCGGGAGATGATATCTGGGTATTTGCTGGTATTGTCTTCCTGGTTGCGGCTGAATATTCGAACCTCGCCACTCTCCAAAATGTGAATCTGTAGAGGGACAAAAAAAAAAAAAAAAAAAAAAAAAAAAAGTCACAATAAAATAGATAAACACAAAACAGCATGATTTATGTGTTGGTTAAAACATGTAAAATTACAACAGCAACAAAAAAAAAACAGCAGACAGATCCAGATCCAGATGGATCGACTTGTAAAGAATTCGTGGACCTCAAGGAGGAAGAACAACAGCTATTGTTAATAACGACTAACCACAGGAGATGCGCGTGTAGGTGGAATTCGTTACCAGCTCTTATTATGCCAAGATAACACTATAACGGTCGAAGTGTCAGATAGGACAAACCTATTCGAGCAATTATAAAATCATAACTTATGTTGTTTAACAGGTTATTTAAAGAAAAACACTGAGTCTACACATTAGGGGTCCACTACATTTATCCTCATTTAAGCAGAAGATAAATATCAAATCATTTAAAATGACCTTCAATTCATTTAGTAAGACCAGTTCACCGAGATTTAGCTGATATTACTGAAAATTCAAATGCTCCTTTTACCCAAATAAGTAGGAGCTTTGGGGACAGAAAGAGGAAATAAGTCCTGGGAATGAAGAGCTCAGCTACCCACACAGTAAGATTATGAAATCATGCAGTCTTATTCAAGGCATTATCAACACATACATGCACACGAGATGGATCCCTGAGCAATTAGCACCAATTTCCTGTTGATCTCTTCCGGTAATCGGTTCAGTCTTCCAGGCTAATGACTAGCTTTATGTAAAGATGTATTCTGAAGGAACATACAGCTAACAACATTTATGGTCCCTCAGAGGAGAAGGTTTTCCTACCGAGTGTATGGGTGATCATTAAACTGAGGCTTCAACAAACAATTAGTCTCCCAATTATTTTCTAGATTAATGGATTAAACTGTCAGGCCACCGAAATGTCCAAATGAGCAAGTAAATGGCAGAAAATCACAATATAGCTACGCTGACACATAATGTGTTTCAGCTCATGCAACAGGACAAACACCTCAGCTTAATCAATCCAGCTGTCTACATATGCAACATAATGGCTTGTGTTTTACTTCTGCTATTGTATTGTGTTTCATATACAAAACTATAGTAATTGTCTATTAGGCTCTTAATTCTTCCGATACTCGGGTTGTCTGCAGTTCCCTGCATAATGCGCATAAACACATCGTATGTAGAAACGGTTAGCAGCTGCTCTGCTAACGCAAGGCAGTCTAGTTTCATTAAAATGCTATGTACGACAAAGAAAAGAAGAAAATGCACACATCTAAAAGAGGAAATATATGAAGTTGTAGCTTCATACTTATAGTTTAGCTTTGCTTGATTCACTGTTCAAAATTTTCTTCATTTATTTTATCCTTTGTTTAGGTGCAGCCGCTCAGTTAATCCACCGTAAGAAACACGCCGTTTTAGCTCCTCTCCCTTTAAGCCAACTTCCTTCTGGGGTTCCTGTACTCTCAGCTATAACTGTGTGCCTGATATGAGATATAAGGATATCCACTAACATCAAACAGAGTCAAAAGTAGACTAAACTGTTTGAGATAGAGCATTTAGAAGAATCTGAAGCCTGAGCTTTAGGCTCACAGGGATTACTTGTGCATACACTGAGCTCATTATTTGAAAATTTGCCCATGTTTAACATCAAAATCTACCAGTGTAACAGGATGCATATTTCAAAAAAAAAATAAGGAAAAGCTTAATAGTGCCCCTTTAAGAAACTAATGCTGCATTCTATTTGAAGTACAAAGTCGTAAATTCTGACTTCCCAGTCAGACTTTTTAGCTGGAACGCTGGGTAAAGTTGGCCTTGAGGGGGCAGTAGCGTGCATAAACATGGACTGTACTGCTTTGTATTTGTGACTAAATAAGGCATACACTGAGTATAGACCAGGCTGTATCCATAAATGTACGGCTGCTGTGTGGTTAAATACGCCAAATGAAGATAGATAAATAAAAAGCCTTTGTGCTGTACTTGTATTGCTGGCGACTGCTGAATGGCTCTAACATCCTAGGGAGTGAAACACTACCTGTTTTTCATTTAGTAAGACCAGTTTACCAAGTCCTGGTGCTACTACCGAGGGAAATAAAGCACAGAGGGTTTGCCGTTTCTGGTGGAAAATTTGTTCTGGTAATAAACCTTTTTTCCACCACATTTGCCAATCAGCTGAGTCCAGTGGCAGACAAGATCTTAACGTAGGTAAGAGACAAACACGGTCACTCCTTTACAAATTATGTCTTGAAGTGACCCATATTCTGTGTCGGGTGCAACGATGACAAACAAGTCATTGTTGCACACACTGTTGGGTCAGCCCATCGTCAGGCCGACCTCTCTCACTCCCTCTTTCTCTGTATAAATGTTCCCATTGAGTTTTCAGTCTTGTGTGCAGGTGTAGTCTGTTCTCTTTTCAGGTGTATGTGGGGCATGTGTGGCTTAGGTCACATGCTTCCAAACGATCCACACAACAGTCACCTTTTCTATACTGTCATTGAGCTCAAACTGATATTTCATAAACTAATTGAAACTTTTGCTCATTAATACTCAGAGGTATGAACATTTTCCTTCAGTTTTTTTTCTCTCCGTGTGACGTCTCTTCTATTCAGCTCATTTCTTTCCTAACCATTACATGTGTTTAACCCCCATTTTTCAAATTAACTACCTAGGATATCTGCAGATTTAGTCTATTTTATAACCTTTAGACAGGGACATCTAATTATTTTGCTCATTTACAGTTTTTTTTTCTTTTTTCTTCAGCTGTCATACAGTGCAATGCTGACTTTCTGTTGGCTACACTATCTGACCACACAATCATTTGCATACACACAAACACACAGAAAGAAGGCTGAGTAGTGAATCGTGAGTCCCCCTGCTGGCCGTTTAAGGTAAAGTCCACTGCAGTGAGGCCAGAGAGAAGAGGAGGACGTCATACGGCTTGCTCGCCGGCTCACTCCCTCTTTGCATCCAGTTCCTCTGTTTCTGTTTCTCTCTCTTGCTCTTCATCTTTCTTCTTCTCAATTCAACTCAGTTCAAAGGCACTTTATTGGCATGACTGTCCAAAATTAACAATACAGCTGGAGGGGTTTACATTACAATCTCTCTCTTGCTGCGTTTCTCTACGTCTCCCTCGAAATTTCCACATAGCCTCTCCTCTCTCCTGTTGTGGTTTGGACTCCCTTTTTCTCTGATCTCTCTTGTCTTCTCTGTCTCTACCTTCTTGCCTCATGTCTCTTCATCTCCCCCCCTCCTTTCCACCACCTCTACCTCCTCCTCCCCTCTAGCCCACAGTGGCAGAAGTAGCTCACAGGCCCATGGTATAAGCAGCACTACTGTTTATCTTAAAAGAATAGGCACAGGCACACATATACACACTGTCAAGTGAACAGGCAGTGAGAGTCACAGAACAGCAATACTTCATACTCAAAAGAACACAGCCAAAAGGTATGTGCATGCAAAATTCAGCAGGCATATGTCTGGTGCCAAATGCAAGAAAAACAAACAGTTGCACTCTGTCACTTTGCCATCCACGTGCACAAACACAGACCTGTGCACGCTCGCCGTCGTATTTGTACTCGCAGGTGAACGCTGCTTCGTCAAACCTCTTCATCACCTCGCCAACACCCTTAGTTGGGTGAGCCAACATGGGTCTCAGCGGCACACCTGGAAGAGAAAGGGTGAATGGCGGGAGAACTGGAGTAAGTAAACGGCTAAAACCAGCCAGACAGCTAAAGTCATACATTTTTCATGAATTATAAATAGAAAGTAATTTGTGACTTGGCCCAGGAGAAGTTTCCATTCGTTTGCCATTTTTTTCTGGTTCTTGTAAAGAGAAAGACTAACGCTAGGAGGGCTGGTGCTAACAGGGCTTCCGGATACAACAACCTCGTATCCTTTTACGACAAAAAAAAATGAAAATCAAATAAATAAAATAGACCTAGAAGATGTGAAATTAGCTTTAACGACAGATTCCCACATGACGCATCAGCATCACACCCACAACTGTTTCTGTGACAAAAACCACAGTTGAAATTAGTTTGTTTGTACTCCCATTTGGCCTCAATATTAACGTTCTGACTCACATCCCCTTGGGCTGTGCTGCTAAGTTAAGCTTCAAAAGCAGCAGACATAGCATGATATAATGAAAATATACCAAACAAATTCCTTTAATTGCAGCTTACAGAGCAAGAAGCCCGATATGAAAGGACTGCAACATTTTGTCCAAATTGGCCGGTGTTATGCAAACACTCACCAGCTCCTTTAACTATCTCACATTTCAGAACAAAACAGGCCCCTGAAGAACAATTATTTACCTGCCAAAATAGCTGCTAGATTGCTCTAACTGACCAACAACGGCCAATTTAGTTTCCCAATATAGTATCATTCAGATGGTGGCTTGTATTAATTTCCTACGTTGGTGCCAAGTCTCCTTATCAAAAATAACCTGACAAGAGTATAATAGGGAGCTAATCCTTAGTTTAGCGTATCTTTTTGTGATAAATGACTTAACTAGAATAACTGACTCACCTCCACTGAATGGATCGATAAACACACACCAATCACGGCTTTGGATCTTATAACCTTTCTGCCTCTTGACTGGTTGCTTACCTGGAGTGAGCTTGCAGTGATTGGGCAGCTGGTCTATGCCCTCTTTTAGCAAAACGGGGATCAGAACGTCGTAATTGGGCATCTCGCTGCATGGGAGAGAGCAGGGCAGCGAATTAGACATGAGACAGGGTGACTGGAAAAGAAAAGAAAAAAAAAATCCCCCACCTACCGCCCCAAAAAAAGGAGAAGAAGAAAAAAATCAATACGTTCAAAAAGGAATGTGAGGGAGAATGAGGGATGGGACTTAAAGGGGGCGATGAGGCATTGTGGTGGTGCCGAGGAGAGAGTGCAAATTGAAACAAGGGTGTTTGTTGAGGCTTCAGTTACCAGTAAGTCTGTTTGAGAACGAGACTCTTCTCTTCAATCCACGCCCGCCTGCTTTCGGCACTCATTCCCTTCCCTGCGTCGATCACAGCGGGAGGAAAACCTATAAGGAAGGAGGGGGGGGGGGGGGGGGGGAAAAAAAATTTTAAAAAAAGATTTTGGG
>VURO01050493.1:0-10274 GCA_015108175.1 Pelvicachromis taeniatus | reverse complement strand
GTAATGCTAATTACAGTAACATGAAATCATTAGAATAGCTATCACAATCTCTGCCATGGTAATTCCATAATCATTACCATCTCTGCTTCCAGCCCTTGCAGCTATGCAGGAGTCAGTGCAAGAGCTGGACTACCTGACTCCAACTACACAATTAGTAAAGCGTTATTGCCTAGGATCTATAGCACCAGTAAACAGTGGAACTTCTGTCTCTGTGAATGTCCACATTACCCTTAGGATAGTGTCTCAGCTGCTAGCCATCAGTTTCAAAGCAATAGCTGGAGCGTGTGTTCACATGCAACACAACATCTAAAGTAAATCTTTCATTACACAGGATTTATTTTTTTTATTTGTGGAGATGTACCGGTAGAGTAAATGATAAGTAAATAAAACCTGCATTTGAGATGACGGTATCTGTTATCCTTAGGCAAAATTGGAAAACTGGCCGTTTTAACAATAGCTTCTGCATAAATTATAGAGTATTTGAGCAAGAGCTTCATCTGGAAAATTACCTGTGCAGTTTAGAGGATCGTGCTTGGTGTTATTTGGTGACCGTCGCATGTGGGTACTGGGGAATTCCAGGACATAGGGGCAGATTTCTTGGTGTGGAACATGCTGGTCGTTTATCTGAAGATATCACAGTGAAGCCAAATGTGGAAATAAATGTGTCGTTTATTTCTTTTCGTTGTTTTCTTTCTGTTTCCGTGAATGACCTCCTGTGGTTTTTGTGTATGTCTTTCTCTTTCACCCCAGGAGGGGATCTAATGAGAATGAGAAGAAAGTGAAGGAAAGCAGATTGTTTCAAATACATCCTATAAGGCTAACCTTGTGATATCATTGGTCTAATCATGATTGAAAGCAGCAGTGTTAATCAAAGCTGAATATGCCAGACATGAAGACTTACGATGACTTTTCTGAAGGCTTTTGGGAGTGTAAGTACAGTTGTGATTTTCTTGCAGGACTAATAGGTATAAAGAATCTCTCTCTATAAAGTCCCCCTAGTCATTCGCTGCCATTGTCTCAGCTTCAAAGAGTGTGTGCGCGTGTGTTGATCTGCGCAGATTAGTCTTGGCACTCTTGAATGCATTTATTTTTGGCCTCTTGTAGGAGACCCTTTTGCTTACTCACGAGCACAAGTAGAGCCAGCAAAAAGATAACACAGGAAATTCAGTCCGGTGCAGTTTTAGTTGGATTTCATGATATGTAATTGCCCAATTAATACATGCAAAGACTTGATTGCTTGATTAGTGCTGACTAACTGATTGCTCAGATGAGAATCTAGGAACAATGAATGAATACACTTAGTGAATAATATCATTTCTGTCTGACAAAGAACAACCTAATGTGCTTTTGGATATGCTGCAGTAGCGATGACCCCTATCTCTGCATGTGTCCAGGCTGGCCATGATTCCGCATACATTACCCTTGAATCAAGGCAGCCAGAATGGCAGAATTTAAAAGAGGCTCCCTCCTACTGACATCTACTTGTATTCTCTACCGACTGTGGCTCTATGAAATTTCTTACAATCCAATTTACGTTTCATGAGGTGTCAGAGCCAAACACAGCACAGGAATAATACTGTCAGCAGGAACACATAGGTCACCTGTTGTGTGGACATAATGCGCAAATTCTGTCAGCTACGCAAACACACAGGAGCACACGGGAGAGCATAAACACAAACGCAGGAGGATTCTGGCTTCGTGACTGGCAGGTGTCTGTGGCATTGACAGATATGATGGAGCTGGCTATTATACAATAAAGCAGCAAGTCTCAGTTAATGCTACCTGACACATTGCTACCTCACCACTATTTTGACCATATGCTGACCGCTCGTGGCTAAAGTTACTGCAAGCCTGTCACATTATGATTCTGATCCAAGGTCTGACATTGTGCTTCTCCTTCAGCCTCTCAGGTAATAATTGGTCTTGAGCTATAATCTGGGTGTAAACCTGGGCTCAGTCTCTGACAAGGGATTAAGATGACAATGTTGCCAAAAGCCACGCATGCACACTATTTGTCCCGCACGTTCTTCGTCACAAATCTGACCCCGTCAGAGCTCCCATTTTCTCTGTCCACTACCCCGCTCCCTCTTCCCCCTCCACAAAGAGCCATGCTTAGACAAATCTTTTCTCTTTATAGACAAATGCTGCACACTAGTATTTATGACATGAAAATGCCTGCTGACCATTCATCTATGTGCGCACTCCTCAGCTCAACGCTTGCATCAGGTAGAAGAGGATTAAAGGATGAGAGAAGAATAATGAAATGTGTTTTTATGACCTCCACAGGACATAGATAGGGAGCAGCAGACGTCACATACTTGATTCTGATGTGGTTTATATTAAGCTAACTTTTACAAGACACTGATCCCTCTATTATTACCTTGAAGCGCTGAGCTTCTATAGGAGCACCGATAGGCTCAAAGGCCATTCTGCTAAGCACGACATTTCCATTAGCTTGATGAAGGATGACATTTCAGTAATCTGAGTGGAGATTTTTCCAATAACAACAACAAAAAGAGGACTATGTAGAGAAAAAAAACATAGCAACATATTTTAGAAACTAAACATTATAGAGCATATAGAATCAAAACATATTCTAGATGTCATACAAGACTGACAATGTTACTTTGGGTGAAATATATGAATGAATTTGTATTTAAAATAGCTCAAAAATATATGAGTCGCCAGTAAGAAGTGAAGTTATTCCATTTTCAGTACTACGGGGAAAGAAAAAGAACGTTTTCCTAGGTTCCTTGCAATTTGTCAGTGCTTGCCCTCTCACAGCCCCTTTGCCCAGCACTTTGTTCAACACATTTTTCTTTCTTTACTAAAAATATTCAGTGGATTAAGGGTCATTTGTGAAGTTGTACTTTAATAAAAATAGCTGTGGTGGCGGTGGTGGTGGGTGAACATCAACTACGTTGGACTATTTTAAGAGATTTTGGTAGAGACACTGGTACAGGAAGTTTGGAACTTACAAAGGCTGTTCAGTGGAATTTAGTGGGGAGAGGTTAAGAAAATCTGTCAGTTCACTGCACTAACAAACCTAAAGAGGTTGTCTGCACACCATGACAAGACACAGCAGTCAAGGGGGACTGAGAGACAGCGTGGCCGGGATAGTGATAAGAGCAATGAAGAACGGTCCTGGTTTGACCTCTCACTTTGATCTAGCACACTGGACTCTGTGTGTGTGTGTGTGTGGTATGTGTTTAAAATAAAATAAAAACCAAATGCTTCCTTCTCTCCTTAGACCATCAAAAGAACTTGTGTTGAGGTATGCTCTGTCACTGATGCCGTGCCAATGTTTCTCTCAAAGACATACAGCCAAGGGCAGCGTGGAAGAGGGAAGGCAAGTGCAAAGCAACAAGAAGGGAGTGGTTTTGGCACAGGGATCATAATAAGAAGGTTTTCAGGTCCTCCCTCAGAATGTGGGAGAAAGATGAAACCAGAAAAGCCCCAAACCCCTTTTCGCCCCGCAAAGAACAAACAAATGTTAAAGGCTGCATACATGTTCTCCTCTGACTTTCTATAACGAGAAAAAATAGTAGCAGCAAATTTTTAACCACCGTTATTTTTTATGAACAGGATTCCCATTTTAACCCTCCGACACACACAGGTATCTATAACATGACAGACAGAGCAACCATTGCTGGATGAGAGCATCGAGGGGGGAGCGTTCCTTTCCACCCCTCTGCTCCTCTTGCCTTAAATTCCAGGGGGAGGAGAGTCATTGATGCCTACTTGACCTGTCTGGTTTACATATTCATAAGGGGATGGAGAAGATGGATATGGCCTGGTGTCCCATTTGCTCTAACTTAATTCTCCCTCTCTCACTTTCTTCCACTCTCTCTCCCTCTCCGTCTGTCTCACCCCACCTCGTCTACTAACCCCCACTCCCAGGGTGCACGCAGAGGCTTACGCAGCAGGAGGCGAGGGTGACAGACAGCAGGGCTCGTCGAGTCAGACTGTCGCCAGTCACTGCATGTCAGCACAGTGAACTAGCAAGGAGCAACAAAATCAAGGTCACATGAGCAACGAAGCCTCTATGTCGCTCACGTATGGTCATTCGGTTTGACTACGTTATGTAGTAATGACTTTCTTGGAGTTTACCGTAAAATTTTGGAGATCGTCTGTCCCTGTGATCGTCTGAAACTGTTAGTGTTGTCTAATTTTATATTCCTTTGACATCTTAAAGATATTTGTTTAAATTTTGAGATCTACACTTTTGCAGCACAAGACAAAACTCCGGGGATCAACGATGTTCAAAACTGTGCGAGGAACAAAAAAAAGGAAGTAAATTATTTAGGATTATTTTTCCCGCATGTTATATATAAAATTTAAATATAACCACTTTTTAGCATTGAAACTGGGCTGTACGTGATTAAACGCACTTTTCACTGAGGCTTGGAAGAATGGTTACCCACAGAGATATCAGCTTTTGCTCATTGCTGATTCTATTACTTCCAGATCCTCTTAAATCACAAGCACCCTTTGCTAAAAAAAAAAAAAAAAATCATAATTTTCATCTCGTTACATTTCTCGTTTTTCCTACAACTGGAGAAAGATTCCAGAAATAAACTTGTGAAACTGAAGGGACGTGAGAGACAGTGAACAAGCGTGCATGAGCCTAGAGGTAGAGCATAAGGAAAGATTGTGTGTTGCGACTTGGCATTGTAACAGTTGCAGATTGGTGGAGGAGGAGGAGGCCTATAACTCAGCATGATAATAACCGAGGCCAGAGACCATGGCTCACCTTGCTTCAGCTCTACCACAGTCCACCTTTGCAGCGTAAACACCTCTCATATGCTCTCTGGACCTCATGTGCTTCTCGCACCTATCATCCCAATTATAGTTCTCACTTTCCATCAGTGGGCAGACGAGAGAAAAGATGCTGTTGATGTGCTCTCTCTCTCTGACAAGCTTAATAGAGGTTTGGCCAGTGTCAGCTTCTTCTTGGCAACCACTAAGATTCAACAATATATTTTAAACAGTAGTTGCGGTCACTGTATAAAAGAAAAAATGAAATAAAAATCTTGGCAAACCTGTAATCGGGTGTTATTCTGCAGCACAGTCTTGAGAAACTTTATGTTTTGCTTATACAACAGAAGTATTTTTCCACTTGCTCATTTATATGACAATTACATCGACTACTATCTTCTACTACACTGCAGAATAAGGCTTTACATATACAGTACATCTGATCAGCAAATAAAATTTTATGGACTGAGTATTGATTTCAATACATGCTGAAGTTCGGCTACGATATTAAGTTCTGCAGACGGAGAAGCTCGGTGTACGGATCACAAAACACAAAAGAGCATTACTTCTTTTCATCCCCTAACCTTTACCACATGCCTGTTGTTGTACCTGTGGTGCTTCAGGTCCCCTTACACGGATGAAATGCCAATTTAAACTATTCCCCCCCTCCTTAATCTCCTTTTCATTCGCAAACCTAATCAAACTTTAATCATAGCATTTTTGCCTGGTAAACCTCAGGCACTCAAAAGGTTCACAACATTAAAGCCAATCTGCTGATGCAGATCATAAGGTCACTAAATACTTCTGTCCTCTATGCCAAAAGAGCACAGACATTCAAGATATTTTTTTCCTATTTCACTTGTAGGGCGTGTCATGTGTACAAAGGCGTGAGGGGTATGTCCCCCTTTCATTAAAGGAAATGAGTCAGACTATATCCATCTTTGAAAACATTTTCTTTTATTTATTTATTTATTTACATAACCGACTGATTTGAGTGTATGCTCATAATGGCATACACTGCTATAAAGATATCTTCAGAGAGAGCAACAAATGCGCACAAGCACCCAACCTTCTATAACTGAAATTTTAGCATACCTCAGCTGATAATAATAACCCTCCAGAGAGCTACATTAGACCATTATAGTCCTAATGGGTTTTTGTCACTCAACACTGCCTGGTGGTGTGTATGCAAACAGCCCTTGTGTATTTTAGTGAGCCTAAGGTTCCTGTGGGAGCTCCCTGTACGTGCCTTCTCAGTGCCATAGCCAGGATGGATGGCAGCTCAATTGAATAAAGAGGCTCACTGCTGCACAATACAGCCAACGTGGTGAATTCACAATGAGGACTGGATTTACACCCTGCGTCTGTGTGTGTCTGAATTAGCATTTCGTACCCCGCCTTTTCTCTGCATGTGCATGTGTGTTTATGTGTGCATGTTGCTTTCATCGCCAACTAGGACCTCACCGTAAACCCGCAGGGTCTCCCAGTGGAAAAATATTGGTCTTGTTATTGAGCGGTGTCCGTGCTTTAAGTGGACCACAGCCCAAATAAAGATTTTGTGGATGAAAGAAGGGAGAGGAGTCATCATTGGAGATTTATCTGATTCAAACTGCTTGCGTTGGGTGTGGCAGGGGAAAGTTACCTGTATACAAAGAAGCTGGAGCAACAAATCCAAAAAAGGAAAAGGAATGAAAGTCTACACTAGGGCACTTCGTTATAGACATTTAAAAAAAGAAGAAAAAAAAGAGAGAGAACATGAGGATTCTGACCACGCAAGGCACACTAAGCTAGCATCCAGGCAGAATATAAAATTCACCCATGCTTGCTTAACAGTCATGATATTGTGCCAGGCGGCTGTTACAGCTTAAGTCTTTGCTTGGAAGTTTTTTGTCATTTGGGAGCGAAAATTTGGTCCAAGATTGTTTTGAAAGAGCCTCCCTAGCAGTGGTGATGGGAAACAACAGGACAGCACTAATTCCACACCTGCCGTCAATACTGCTCCAGATTTCTATGGCTTCACCAAATTCACGACAACAACAATCTTGCGAAAGGCTAATTGCTTGCTTCAGAAGTGTCCGGTCCTCTGATGGCTCCCGTGTCTGTCTCAAAGGGCAGGATGCTCCACAAACCACAGACACAAAAACACAAACAAATAGATGCAAAATTAGCAATAATGACAGTGTTTGGATATCTCTGACTTCTATCTTCACATACTAAGCTGGCAGCTCTCAGCATTATTCTCACTTACAAACAAGTGACCAAGAGAACGAGGGGATCGATTTGTCTCAGTCTGCTTCTACTGTGAACGGATCCCAAATTCCTTATCTCGTCAAAACACTGAAACTCCCTGTCTGCTCTGAGCTGAGATGCTTCCATTATTTGCCTATGAATCAGTATTTAGGGAGGGGGGGGGCAGCAGAATATGGTATTATCTGAGTAGAAAGACTGAGTGGTATTAACCAGCTGGAAAGACTGTTGTGTTTGTGTTTCTACGCACTCATGTGGGCTCGCATGTGGTGGAAATTGCAAGCTGAATGAACAAGAGGTTCGGGTACAAGTTGATTAAGTGTATCTGCACAGAGCCCATCCAAGGAATCACCAACACACACACACTTCCACAGTGTACACTACAAAGCTAAGATAGCATTCTGAATCAAGCCTCCAGTCTTCCTCTTCATCTCCTCTTCTCACCACTCTCCTTCTCCCCCCCCCCACTCACTCTCTCTTTCGCTCCATCTGTGTCAGTGGAGGTTGTTACGTCTCAATCAGGCTCACAAAGACGCTCCGGGAGCACCTCCTCTTTGTCTGCCGTCACCCTCATTCAGAAGTAAGTCACTTTTCTCTTTTCCTTTCTTCTCTCTTCCCCTCTCTCCACTCAGTGCGCATTTGCTTGTCCGCTAAAACAGAAGAGGTGAGACGGGGATGTCATACAGTTCGTCACTCTCTCTCCCTCCCTCGCTCACTGTTCTCTTTACTCCTCACTCCCTGTTTGCTATCTCTTATGACTAGCTCGTGCTCAGACTGGTGAACAACCCATCTATATTCTATGGAGATTACAGGGGCTTTGTGAAAGTGAAGGCAAGGAGATAGTCATGTGAAATGTAAACAGGGAGACATTGATTTGCTTTCTGAACTCAGTGTGTTTTTATTTTTATTTTTTTATCATTTGTCTATGTGTCTGTGTTGCTGTGTGCATGTCATGAGTCTATTTGTCTGTCTGCCTGTTGATGACTTGTGATTACTTGCCCTTACTCTCAGAGTGTGCTACATTAATTCTGCTCTTTCCGAGGCACAGTGCATTAAGATGCCCAGCAAGTCACAAATGAGATTTGGTTACATTAAAAATGAATGTCCAGGAAAAAGTAGTAGCATTTACATACCGGACAAGCGTAGCATCATCTATCAACTCTTTCATACAGTGTTTTGCATGGTTCTTTCCTTTAAAAAGAAAAAAAGGCTTTGTCTCAGCGGCTTAGTGTCCTGCTGGCTACAAGGACGACCTAATCAGGCAGCGATTGGCAATGCCGCAGGAGTACAGTTTCTGCATCTCACTGATTATTTCATTGACTTATGGTTGTGATGGCTGGCAGCCTATCAATGCAAAGTAATTACAATAGGCCACTGTGAAGTTGAATAATTGATGTGCTTTTTTGGAGCTGATGTATGCTGAAAAACCTATCTGCCTCAAGTCCCGTCAGTAGTTTATCATGGGGTGAAAGAGGGGAGAGTGCAGAGGACTGCCAATGCTTAGTGTTGTAATAATGATGCTGGTCTGGGCCTGTCAGCACCAGGAGCGCTGGGAGTTAGCTCCCAAGTTGGTTTGCAGC
This sequence comes from Pelvicachromis taeniatus, assembly GCA_015108175.1. Classification (NCBI taxonomy): domain Eukaryota; kingdom Metazoa; phylum Chordata; class Actinopteri; order Cichliformes; family Cichlidae; genus Pelvicachromis; species Pelvicachromis taeniatus. Next base: position 1,689 of record VURO01050493.1, on the reverse strand, counting down.
TCAGCTATCAGCTTTAGCCTTGCCTTCGATCAATACCTGGAAGAGGAATAGCTCCGAGCTAAAGACACTCCCAAACTTTCAGACTGTCGATCAGCCTCCTGTTAAGAGTGTCAGCCATGCATGATGGCCCCTCGCTGCTCTCTAATTTATGATTAGTGACAAGGTGAAGAGTACTTTGTGATTGTGTGAGCAAACTGTAACCAATTGGGATGAAGACAGAAAGCCATACAGATCAAAAACAGCACTGTGTTGCAGAAACACGTAGTGCTGTGTCAGTGTGTGTGTGTGTGTGTGTGTGCGTGTTACTTTTGGTACAGGTGAGCCACACGACCCAGGCAGCTCGAGTATTAGATTCATGAGTTTTGAAAAGCTTTTCAGCTACACTGTACAAGACCGAACAAGTCTTTTTTTTATACTATGAGTCAAGACTTTACAACTCTGGAGAGTTATCAGGGTGTTATTTCTTGTTTTTCAGTCACAGGTTATGGCAGGGTAAATAGAATATATCAAAAATGCCTACGTAGCACATGGCAGCACATTGTGTTAGAGCCTCTGAAGCTGAGCCATATTTTACTTCTTTTGCCAGATGGCCCCGCATTTTCTGTAGGTATTCATATTTCTGCAATCACTGTGCCAACGCAGTGCTTTTATTTCAATAAATAGGAAGATTCATGCAGTGACAATGTCTGCCTTAATATAGCCTGACCTGTAGTAGTCGGATTCCTTTTAGAGGTAGACACCAACACTGACTTTATTTCAGTCCTTTTTGTTTAGTCATAGATTTGTGCTCACTTACTCCAGTCTATCATTTTCTGTGATATTTCAGTACAGTGGAACCCCGGGTTATGAGTTTAATCCGTTCCAGAATCGAGCTCGTAACCCGATCTGCTCGTAACCCGAACAAATGTTCCCCATTTAAAATAATGGAAATGAGATTAATCCGTTCCAGCCCTCCCAAAAAGTCTTCAAAATATCATAAATAATGGAAAAAAAACATGTTTTTAAATAAAAAACAAACATCAAAATACTGTATTAGTAAATATAGTTAAATAAAAGATTAACCAAAGCAAATAACCTTACCTTGGCAGCAGACGACTGCAGTTAATGGAGAGCGGCTGACGAAGGAGGGAGGGAGGAGGCACGATACGTACGGTACACATACGGTAAAGCTAAAACAACACTTTCTTAAACTTCAAACAAAACTAAAATTGCACTTTCTTAACAGTGCGTACGTATGGACGTATGGACGTGAGCCAAGCAGGTGTCATCATTAAGGGATAAGCCTTGAAATGGCTCTGGTTAGAAGTTTCCGGGTAAGAAAGGCGAAGCGGAAACTAGCAGTTGTTATATTCTGGTCTCATTCACGACAGACTCCAGAATATCTATTTCCTACCCAACGGGGTAGTAAGGTTTATTAATAAGTCAGGTGACTCAGGTTAACTCTCTGCCATGTACATCAACAGCATACAACCTAACGTTCCGGCCCAACACCAACTTCCTCGTGTCACACTCTAAAACATCCGTGCAGCAACACAATCCACTGTGGAACAAATCATCTTATAAACAATAATTCACATTATTACAGCGGCGACGTAACGGAGCTCGGCTCGTAAAATGGGCAGGCCTCGTACACCGGGGAGAAATTTTGCTCTGATCACGGCTCGTAAATCGAAATACTATTGTATACAG
>VURO01050490.1:44840-69536 GCA_015108175.1 Pelvicachromis taeniatus | reverse complement strand
CAAATGGATACACCCCCCCCCCCCCCCCCCCCCCCCCCCCCTTCTCTCTATGGGAACAGAAGGAACAAACACAAAGTAAACTCCAGCCAGGAAGTCCCACTTATTCCGTTTTATGAGAAAAGCTCCACAAGCAAGTAGACAGATCGTAAAAAGGAGACAGTGGATGAGGCACATGCTCGCTTTAATGTAATTAACATCAAACTACTGTAAAAACAACGTGCAGTGGGCGTGTTACACAAACACAAAGCACACAGAGAGGAAACCAGACGGAGGAAGCAGAAAACAGGCCGAGCTGCAGCCACAGCAACAAGCGCCGGGTCAGAAATTTATAGAAGGATCATTAAGAATAGAAAAGACTACAGTGTCACAGCAGCATGATGCCACCTTCTGTAACAGCTAACACAATAGGACCCCACAGCATGACAAAGCCTGTTTCCTACAGGAAATTACAGTGATAGGTCAGAGTTCAGATCCAGCTGGCTTTTGTTTGGGGAATTTTTCATAACAGGGTAGAACACAACACTGAAACAAACAAATGCTGTTATGTTTTATAGCAAAGCTTTTTAGCAAATCCCTTCAGACAGAAAAGAAATAAATGACAAAGAAAGAATCATACATCAGAATCACCAATATAAGTCAGTTTGTGTGTTTGCCCCGATTTATTTGCCTTCCTTTCACTGCTACAGTTTTAACCAGTTAAGTCTGCCTCTCCAGCACAAGACTCTCACAGATCGCAGTTCGTGTGATTTGTGAGACCCATGTGAGGCGTTTGTCTTTGTCCGAATGTAACACAAATGCTCTCTTTTATATGGATGCGTTTGTGGTCTGGTGGTAAACATGAATCAACCGCAGGTTTCGTGGGTCTAGTTTAACGTCACCTTCAGAGGATGCAGAGTTTATTCAGGTGTGAGTTACAGGTATGCTGATCGGGGGCATTCCTGATTGCCCGTGGCTGCTATAATCCAGGCATGTGCTGAACTTTGATTTAACAGATCTACGTGTACGTGTACACTTCATTGTGGACAACCGTCCTGAACACACACCTTCTTTTGACACCCAGTTGTTTACCTGTGACCCCTCCTGTTGCCGTTCTTTGTTCTTGCTCCTATTGAACCTGTTTTGTTTTAAACAGCTGTCTGTCACACACCAGTGCTTCTACCTGTCTTTGTGTATGTGCCCGTGCTGGCAGCATGGCCTCCCCTTTGTTTGCTGTTGTTGCTCTAATAGCTGACTGTTTTATTGTTTACCTGTGATCCTGCTGTTGGACTCTCCGTGGCCTCTCCTCCTCTGCAGCAGGAAGAAGTCGTTGCTCCTCTCGGTCACCCAGAGTTTCAGCACATTTTTGAGCAGAACTTCATCGGGGTTAAGCCACATTTCTTCTAACAGGGAGGGACCGGAGTCAGCCCTCCGCCGACTCGGTCTCTGCAGCAGCGGGGGAGTATAAACTTTATGTGCCTGTTTTCCGGCTCGGGGATGGCCCGATCGCTCCTACAGCGGCGGGTTTTCGGCTTTATCCATGGTCATCCTGCGCTCCTGACAGCTGCAGGTTTCGGACTTCCTCGCCCCGCGTCTGCTCCCACACGCCAGACACAGCAGCTGTACACACGACTCACAGATCGCCTATAAGAGACGATGACTCACTCGGTGGCTGAATCGAGTTCCTGTGGTTTTACCTGCAGAGCAGAGTTACAATTGAAGATGAAAGAATAAATATAAAAAATGTTTTATATATATATATATATATATATATATATATATATATATATATATATATATATATATATATATATATATATATATATATAGATAGATAGATAGATAGATAGATAGATAGATAGATATAGATATAGATATAGATATAGATATATAACTCATGGTCCTAGCCTGGTGGTTTTAGAGCAGGGGTGTCAAATAGAAGGCCAGAACGGGCCCAGCACAGACCCTAATCCGGCCCACTGGGCATAGATTGTTTTACTTTCTGTATTTTCACAGATTTTACAGTTTATCCTACTCATAAAGACCTCCCTCATGGCCATTCATACTACACCAAAGTAAACAATTCATAAAAAACCAAATGACACAAAAAGTCCAGCATTTTTTCACTCTATACTATAGAAATATCTGTAGTTTTCTGTAGTTTCCCATTTGTTTGTTTGTTTGTTTAGTTTTGTAATGAGTCCACAGTAAAAAAAAATTTTTTTTTTAAGTTTTTAAAAAAGTAACAGTATATAATAATTTCTGTGAATTAACAGAAACTTTCTGTTTTACAGTTACAGGAATTAGTTACCAGAACCTTTGGTTTAATTTTACACTTTTGTTTAATACAATTTAAAAGTCGCACTGACAGATTTCTTTCATTTGGCCTCAGAGGAGCAATTTTTTTTATCACGTAGAATAACTGAGATGTTCTGTTGAAATTGCACTTCTTTTTTTATATTCGGATATTTCAGGGATCAAATTTTTACTTCTTTATACAGAGTATCACTTCAAATCAAAATGTGTGCCATGGTGTAAAATGTGTGTGACATCCCTGCTTTAGAGTATTTGGTAATGTGCAGCTGTTGATGTGACATTTGTAGAATAATTCTAAACTTTAACTCAACAAGCTCAGGACTTGAACACATAACCACAGAAAGGGGAAGAAAAAGAAAGAAATTACATTAGTATGCAGAATATTCTCAGTCACATGTTTTCCTCTTCAAACTCAGACGATCCAGTCAAAGAAACAGTGAAAACCCATCTCCCACTTAGCTTTATTTGACCACCTGTGCCATGCAACTTTAACCTTTAATATCAAATAATGACAAATTTCTACAAGACAAATTTGCTGTAATTAAAAAAAAAAAAAAAGATAAATTAACCCTCTACTGTAGATTCCTATGAAAACAGTCTGCTTTGGATTTGATCTCTGGCTCTCCTGCCCCTCTTTTACCCACATCTGCCAATTTCCGTACTTGAGAGGAGGAAACTTTTAGTAAATTCTGAGCTAAAGAGCTAATAAATATGTGAAAATGACTGTAACGTGTTTTGCAAAGTCTAACTTGTGAATGGTGGCCAGCTAAAAGCAGGAAATTGGAGTAGCTGTGGTTTGTTAGTAAGAAACAGCTATAACACATTGTACTTTTATTAATAAATATATATTTTTTAAAGTTTATGGAAAAACACGATCAGAGTGAGAGCTCTTCACTTTGTTTTCTCCTGTTCCGCATTTCACCAACTTTCACTTCCGCCAGTTCCGGTAGTGAGCCAGCAACTGTTCTGTGATTGGACGTTCCCGTGAAACAGCCCTCAGGTGTTTGAGTGTAAAACAGAGTTTCTGTGAAAAGTGAAACACTGAAAGATTGTCAGTGAACTGGATAACAGCCTTTATGTTACAGGACCTGTAACAGCTGGATAATAAACACTGGAAACGTGTAATAAAAAACGCATAGAGAGATAATGTAGGATATATTATGCCAACAGATCCTCCAGCAGGTGCATTTCACACCTTCTTCCAGTCAAACCCACTCTCTCTGGCGCTCCTACTGAACCACCCAAACTTTCAGTCCTGTGTCACTGCAGACTGCGGCCGTCCATTGTACTTGTTTTATCTAACAATCTGTTGGATCCTTGACTTAAGGATAACTGTAAATAACTAAACCTTTTAAAAATTAACAGAATATGACATAAAATGAATTATTTAGTGGGAGGAATGTGCTTGAAGAACAAACCCCACCTTTAACACAGCACAACCGGCCTTTATGATCAGTCGATTAAACACAGATTATTTTAAGGGAACAGTAGACCAACCCATTCATTTGAAAATAAAATTGGGGACTCTTTTTTTCCTTACACCGGAAGCCCTTCTTTGACGCAAGCCCAAAGGGGTTTGTGTCTCGTCCTGTGATTAAACCTGGGACTGTTTTCTTCTTAGGCACATCTGTTAAACACCACACTATAAGGCCTTTAATTCTTGGATATTTCAGTGATGCAACTTGACAGGCAACGTTGCCATTAATGAAGCTCCCAAAATAAAATGATAGCCTATAGAGTGAATCCGGTGCATTGAGCAGCCCATTTTCCGCCCTCCTTCCACCACCCTTTAACACTGACAGACAAGAAAAAAATATATATCTCTATTCATATATAGTTACATATGATTAGTTTGAGCTCGGATGGATGGCAGTGGTGTAGAGCTGAGGAAGAAGGGAAAGAAGAAAAAGAGGAAGTTAAGTAAACAAAATGACCGCGGTCAAGCGGAAGGATCTCACTGTGTCACCGGTTTTCATGCAAACCTCTATGAAAATCTATGAATAAAAATATGTACACCAATGCTTACTGTTATCCGTATCCGTATATGAAACGCTAATAACTTATTCACTTATTGTTTAGTAATGTGCTACACTTAAGTGGATTTTAATTGTGTGCCCTTTATACATTCATGTGATAAATATTGTACTCTGTGTGTACGCGCGCGTGTGTGCGTGTGTGTGTGTGTGTGTAGCACCTGTTTGGATTCGCTCTCAGCAGCCACAAATGGAATGCTCCGCTCTCATTCCTTATATGGGCATATTGCGCCTCAACAGGAACTTGGTGTCTCTGTTATTATTGTCCTCCCCGTGAAGCGTTTTTCCCCCAGTCCTTCTAAAATCTGGAATTTAGATTTTTTTTTCATACCACAGTAAAAAAAAAGTGCAGTAAATATTTGAGACATTATATAGATAGTTAAAGGTGGGTTATTTAATGCTTGGTATGTTTATGAGCTCATATGAAACAGTCATAGATTTTTGTTTTCTGTCGGAATCGATCTGCCTGCGCTCCTTCTATTTCCGCTTCTGGGAGGGGAACAGTGGTGTGATTTCAGAGAACTCTTATCTGTCAAAATGCAGGTTGGTAAAACTTCGTTAGTTTGTTAAAAGTCACAGCGTACTGCAGTGAATGAGAATATTTAACGTCATTTAAAGCCGTGTAACGTAACGACGTATTTTTCTAGATATTTAGCCGGTAGTGTCTCTGGGCACTCAATAGCTTTACTCTTCGCTAGGTAGCTAGCTCTATAATGCTCCAAATCAGTTAAAAGGCTTCGGAATAGTCTGGAACCAGATTTGAAACGATTACTGTCAAACTAAAAGTAAACGTTGGCACACGAAGACTTTTATCTGGTAGCAGATTTGCTAAAATGTTTTGTGGAAACGATTAATTAAAACACTTTTAACAATCCACTGACCTGTAGTCTTTTTTAAAAAAATGTTTATAGTTTATTTGGGTTTAATAAGTGTTCATTAAAAGGGTAAAAGACAAATGATGTTTTTATGTTAACTTTTAAACGACCTGGAGCCTATACTAGAAGGCAGTTCAGCTTACCCAGGGCTGTTTCCGTTTTCACTTATTGTAACATTGGCTATCAAGATAAGCAGTCACACAAAGCTGGGTATCAACTCACTAAGTTAATCCAGAGTTTTCCTTATTTGTTCACATCAAAGGAAATTCTGTTGACCCATCTAATGGGGACGTTTCACGGATCATAAGGTTTTTCTTCCACAGAAAATGATCCCTGTGAGTGCCACTATAGAACCTTTAATCCACAAATCCACTCAGTTTGTGATAAAATACAAGTATACCAGAGCTCTTATACAAGCATAAAACACCCATAGCACCCATAGAGTGCACATGCCTTATCTTAGTCCACAGTGTTATCTTAGCCTATTTGTTAGATGGAGTTAACCCGTGGAAGTTATTCGTTTGCACAAAGACTGGAAAATGACAGCCTGACCTTGGAAATTTCATGTTGTTTTTTTTTTACATCACATGGAAAACCAGATTGAAAGAAACCTTTTTTTTTTCTCTTCAGGACCCAAATGAAGATACAGAGTGGAATGATATTCTGAGGAAGAAAGGAATTCTTCCTCCCAAGGAGATACCTAAGGAAGATGATGAAGAAGAGGAGCTGGCCCTCCAACAGCAGTCTGTTGGTAAGAGAGATCAGTCATTCTTTGTAGCTTAATCTGCAAAAGGCATGTTTTTACTCAACCTAACATAGTTTTCCAAATACCAGTTAAATGCACGTGAAATATTCAGATGTATTAGTTGATATGTTAATAATGTTTTTTCTCTGAGCAGTTAAAACATATGAGGACATGACGTTGGAAGAACTAGAGGAAAATGAAGATGAGTTCAGTGAGGAAGATGAAGCAGCCATTGAGATGTATAGGTAAACCATACTAAATAAATTGAGAGAGCACGACTCCAGTATAGCGGAACAAGAATAAATAATTTGGGCGTTGTGCTGGTGGTTAGTTGCCTGTTTGATTACACTTTCCGTTTGCACCCTTTAGAACTCTTGATCTGTTTTTTGTTTTGGTTTTTTGTTTTTTTTTGGTGAGGTACTGTTAAACTATCTTGGTAAAAGCTGATTTTAACCATAATGTCATGAAAAAGAAAACATTTGCTAAAGAAGAATTCTGTGGTCACAAAATCTCTGGCTTAAACTTTTATTGTGGCTCGAGAGTCATGTGAGTTTGTCGGGATACTGATGTAGGCTGCGTCTCCTTGCAGACAGAAGCGTCTTGCAGAATGGAAAGCAACTCAGATGAAGAACGTGTTCGGCGAAGTGGCGGAAATCTCTGGGCAGGACTACATCAAAGAAGTCAACAAGGCTGGAGATGGCATCTGGGTGGTGCTGCACCTATACAAGCAGGGGTAGGTCATCCAGTAAGCATGAATGATAAGGAGACACAAAATAAGATGGATACGAGTGACAGGACGGAAAATACTTGAGTGAAGTTTTCCATGTGTTGTGTTTATGAGAGTATTAACCATTAATCTCAGTTATTTTACGTGCTTTGTCTTTGAATACATTTTGCACTTCCAGGCTGCTGTTATCTTTTCAGATATAAAATGTTTTCATTGGACAGTCAGATTATGTTTGTTCAGATTTAGATATTGGAGCTATTGAAATGCTACTGAACAAATTCTCAAACAAATCTACTCTCAAAGTGAGAGAGAATTTATTTTTGGTGATGTGAAAAGTTGTTCTAAGTCCAGAATACTTAATGGTTGGAGGTGATCCATGTATTTTGAGCAGGTGACATTGACATTAAAAATGAGCAACTGTTGTAGCTGCGGACCGATCCATCATTTGTTTTTTGGGGTTTTTTTTTTTTTTTACCAGAGTTTCTTCTGAACACCTATTAATCACAAAGTTTATCACCGACAGGTCAGTCTGATGTTTTCTCTCCATTTATCTCCCTTACCAGCATCCCTCTGTGCACCCTCATCAACCAGCACCTGAGCACATTAGCCAGGAAGTTCCCTCAGACCAAGTTCCTCAAGTCCATCTCCACCACCTGCATCCCCAACTACCCCGACCGCAACCTGCCCACCATCTTTGTTTACTTCGAGGGTGAGATGAAGGCCCAGTTCATCGGTCCTCTGGTCTTTGGGGGCATGAACCTGAAAGTTGAAGGTAAGAGGCGACTTCCTGACAAAACCGAACAACTTTTAAGCATATTAACACAAAACTAACTGTGACTGTAGACTGCATGTAATTTTGGAAGCTTCAGTTTGTCAGTCTGATGAGCGATATTGCATCGTCTATACTTTTCGTATTGTGCGATTAAAGTGTTTGTAATTTGTGTTGTGTGTCCCAATCAGAGCTGGAGTGGAGATTATCAGAATCTGGAGCCGTGAAGACGGACCTGGAGGAAAACCCCAAGAAACAAATCGAAGACAAGCTAATGTCATCAATAAGAAGTTCCCTTCCTACACGAAAAGACAGTGACTCAGAGGATGAGGATTAAAACACACAAAAACACCTGTAACTTCGAACCACAGAAGCCACGTGCCAGCTACATGGAAAACACTCAGAAGACCTTAAAACCGAGCAGAGGGGGCGGCTTCTCCTTTGTCAGCATGTGTGTTGTGTATTGAAACCATGCAGGTGGCGCTCTAATACTGGGATCAGTCCTGTATTTGGACAGGCCACTGGGCTGCTGGAGAGTGTCAAACCTACATTATGATCATCCAACTGTACCTTTCTGCAAGGGAAACAACAATCACTGTTTTTTAATTTGAATAAACATTCAACTGTATCACGTCTTCACAAAAGCATCACAGACAAGTTTTAACTTTTTTAATACCGTTTCATGATAATTATGTCACAAAATGTACACGTACATTTAATTCTGGTAAATTAAATGTGAGTTCACCTCCTTGCCACAGCGATCAGTGACAATTTTTGATTTGTGTTAGATACCCATGTCCTGTGTAACAATCTGCCAAATTTGCTTGGTGACAGTTTCCATCCAGTGACACCAATTTTTTTTATAATTTATTTATTTCTTATTTTTGCATTTGGAAGCAACAAGACACACGGCAGCTTTAGCGACACACTTCAGTTTTTTTTTTCCATCTATACAATCAAATTGTTTCCACTAACAAAAAAGTTACAGATGCTGTTGTGTGGTCCACCAGTTGATTTTGAGTGTGATGTCCGCAGATGGAGCTGCCGGCTGCTCTTCTTCTGATAGGTGTGTGTTTGTTTTCAGATTTATTTATTTTTTCCTTTTACAACATCCCCTCTGGCAGACCTCGAATCTTCTGTTTAATTAGCAGGAGATGAAGAGAAAGAGTCAGTCACTAAATTGAACCTGAGCAGTAACGCAATTAAAAGTGATACATGCTGGCTAATACTTAATCACTGGTTCACTACTTCTTCACTACCTGAAAAGGTTACGTCTTTATAGGCAGAAGAGAAATGAGTGGAAAGTATGGGGTGTGTGTGTTTTGGAGAATGTTTGCTGTGGGTACAGGATGAGTGATGAAGAAGAGATGAAAATGTTTCTGCTGTCTTTGGTCTCAATAATGGAAAAAAAAGAGCACATTTTCACTTTGGCTCCATAGTTTTAGCATTTAATTATATCTCTTAAGAACTACTAAAGACCAGGTGTGACAACTTTTTCATGTGTGCCGTACCATTTAAAAACATTTATTTCCCCAAATTTTAATTTAGTTTCTTAACTGTGTTGTTTTGCCTACTTAGACATTTATTGGCGAGATGAAATGAATTATGGGAGCAATAAACAGTTCCTGGTTGAGCAACTTAAAACCCCTTCAGCTTGTAATGATCACATGCAAACACTGATTCACGTCAGTGGCTCACCAGCCAAAATCAGTTTACTGCCTCCAGTTTTTAAGTAGGAAGCTTTATCAGTCCCTGAGCATAAGAGATCATCTCAAATGTCTGCAGTTTATTTATTGTGGAAAGTAGTATCCTCTTCATTCATAACCCTGCTCTGAAATCTTCTAGTAAAATAATCGGTTTAGGTCTGTGTCCTCACCAAAAGTACCACCTTCTTCTTTCTCCTCTGGGAAAGCTTTGGTGAAAGTCGCATGAGAGGGTGAACTGAATGTGACTGGAGGAAGAAACAGAGAGAGAGAGCATCATGAGGATCTGCTGAGTAGGCCAAAAGACCAGAATTTCGCTCCAGATTTCAGTATTTAAAGTCACATTTGCCACCTGCTGTCATGCTGTATCAGCTCTGTAAGGGAGCCGACAGCACCCAAATGGCCAGCTCTGAAACTGAAGCTTGCTTTGGTGTGTTTGGGGAAAAAGTCTTCAGATTCATCGATCACTTCAACAGGTTTTGAGTAAAAATTCATAACCAGAAAGCCTCAAAACAGATGTGTTATGTTCTCCTTTTTCACCCATTCTGTCAATTTAAATGACCAAAAGCTGTTTAAGCACTACATTAAATTAAAGCAATAACTCTCAAAAATGACAAATTAATGGAAAAATCTTTGGTTTGCCCATTTGCTCACCTCTTGTTGCACAGCTCCAACAGAGTTACGTGCTTTGGAGTAATGAAACAGGAACTGGGGGGGGGCAGAATCAGTGAGCTGGTGCTGAACAAATTGCAGAAATTAGAGATAAAGTGTAAAGACAAAAAGGGAGGATAACCTACTCTTTTGAAAACATTCTGAACCTGCTCCTGTGGGGGAAGGAAAACAATTAGGCATTAATAACAGAATTAAAGTGATCACACTCTATACTTTGACTCTTGAATACAGTAAACAGGCAAAAAAAACAAAAAATGTAAGAGACCACACAATGATTCCTGCTCTGTTACTTCCTTCAGGTATTGTGATGTCATGTCACGTTGTCTTCCTGTTGACTTGGTGGCTCACCTGCACACTCCATAATTTCAAAGAGAGTTTAAACTTGGGTAGCAATCCCCAGACACAGTCATGTTTACCCTGCTAACCTGCTTTATTCAGCCCTCTCTTTTCCTACAGAAGCACTGTTGATTTGTTTTTTTCATTGTCTCATTTTGCACATGCCTCAGCTGTGATGGAATGTTGTTTCGCTTAAAGGACGTATATCTGATACGGTTTGCTGCAGTCAACTGAAATTTGACATGTGAAAATAAATTGAACTGGACTTCTATTTTTTAGGATTAGTTTGTCAGATGTGATTTGAAGGTATGGTTTTTCACATGTCAAGCATTTAAAGCGGTTTTTAAAACAATAAGAGTTTGTGATCATATGTAGAAAACCCCTTTAAAGTGCGGCCTAGTCTCCAGACTCTGCCTGTTCCCAGAAACTGTGGAATGGTTGAATGTAATATAATATAATATAATATAATATAATATAATATAATATAATATAATATAATATAATATAATATAATATAATATAATATAATATAATATAATAACCTTTAAAGTAGTTTTAAAACGTTTACCCACCTCATTCTGGTCTCTCCACAACACACCACTCAAATCATCACTTCTGATCCCTCGCACCTGCAGACAAACAGTACACTTATTTATGACTCGAAAGATGGCAGTGAATGCAACATTATACCTTTGACCAGTGGTTTTTCTATTCTTATTTCTTATTTTTCCAGAAAACTAAACACCAACATTGTCTTGAAGTAAAATAGAACATCTGTAGTCAAACTTGTAAGTGTCTGTATATTTGTTGCTCAAAGCACTGAATGTGTGGCCTGACAGCAGATGATTGGCACTGATGCCGTTTTCATCAAGCTGGCAGTAAGTATGATAATTACACAAGACATGTAGACCAGGATGAGTGAATCATCCAGTAAGATAGGAGGAAAATAACAACAACAACAAAAAAAAAAACACTGTGGCAGAGACTTTGAAAAATGCCTCAGTGATGGAGGGATGACTGTAAATGAAGAGATGTCTCACTACCTTTCGTAACACTATACCATCTTCCCACTGATCAAGAGGACTGGCATCTGGATAAAGATACACATAATGTTAATACTTTTAGGTGTTTTTATAGTAGGGCAGCATAATTCAATTAAAAAATATATTATAAATGGACTGATACGCTGAATTGTATACCACAACATCATGCATTTGTAGTCAAAAATAATGATTTGGAAGTCTTTTATCGCCATTTATTTTATGTATAAATATTTTATTATCAATTCCTTGTTAGAATTTCAGAGCCTTTAAATCTTCATGTTAACATTAAGCCTCTAATATCAGGAGGCTGCTGGTGTATGTTTGATTCAATACTACATTTGAGGCATTTAAGGCTCGAGCTACTCATGAGTGACAATTATCAAACGACATGCTGAAAACGTTTAAGCATCGGCATCTTTAAACTGTCAAAGAAACGTTTCAGGATAATAACGTGCAGGAGTTGGAGTTGTGAGTGTTATGAATTTCAGAGACCTCATTTAAAATCCTGTTTGGACCGACATCCACTGGTTCTCTATCATTTCATTTTCAATTTTCTCCATGTTAACATGTTGCTGTCTGCACAGATGTGCTTACATCACCGTCGCTGTGCGTTTCAGAGTTATAATACGGCACAACCTTTTAATGGGATAAATGCTTTTCATCCAGGTATCACACTCCTTCATTTCAGAGGGAAATTTATTTGATCAAACATTTTAATAGTGGATTGGTACTTATATTAGAGTACATTTTACATTGATATAATTCTACTGGTACTAAATTTGAATAATAAATGCATTTTTCTTCCCTTACAATGAGTCATTTATAAAAGATTTCCCCTTCACTTACCAGTCTGAGCAGAGCACCCAGACTGGAACAAACTTTGTACCAGATTTTACACATGCACACATTGTGGCTTTTTCTAAAGTGGGATGCCCTTGAGCTAATATCAGCTATAGTGGCATTTATGAAGAATTATTATTAATCATAATCATACATTATGCCTATCACATCTGAAATGGTGTATCACCTTTTGTCAGCAGAGCCAGTCGCCATGTATTACATCACAATCCATTTACTACATACCAGTTTTATACTTTTGTTTAAAGTATCAAGTGAAGGAGTCTTATTAATTAAAAAGACTGAACAATACTGCATCTTTGAGTACAAAGCACGTCAACCTATATTTATTAGCTCATTATAGATCCATAAAGCGCTGATAAATAATTCGGTGACAATCAATGAGTGAGTTAAATGTTTTTAACCATCTGAATGTTGGCTACGTTGTATTACATCGTGGTATTAGTCCCTCTTTAAATGCCTCTGAATCCACTTTTGCATTGCTTTTTAAAAAAAACATATAATGAGAGTTTCAGTGCAAGCTGACATAGTCCCACAACATGACTCAGATATTCCCTACTTCCTGAAACCAATTAATGATGAAGCCTATTTGTTGTATAGTGAGCTGGAATTTTCCATGCCTTCCATCAGGATTAGTATTTCATAAATAATTATTATATAAAAGTTACACTAAATGTACGATCGGCATCCTGACTTACAGGCGCATTCGTAAAGATATGAAACCTTTAAAAATGAACTCAAAATGATAGTTTGTTTAGAAGTAATTCCCACTGAAAACAAAACCAAACCACTTTTAGAGCATTATTAATTTCTGCTCCCAAAAACAACTCATCCACGTTGAAGATGGTGCTAGTTTATATGTGTCTGTTTCACCTACCTGTTGTGCTCCAACATCCAAAGCAAATGAATAAACACAGCAGAAAAAGTTGTTGCACAGCTGACAGAGTCATATCTCCACTTTCTCCTTCTTCTTCTCTTTTTCTCTCTGTATGTGAACAAGGACTGCTTGACGTGCTGCTCTTCGGTCTCGTCTCCCAACAGCTGTGAGTGTTCTCAGTGCATTGCCCTCTGCCCGCAGCACTTTAAAAGCACGCAACTTTGCTGGCTGACATGCATCTCCTCAGGTGGCCAATCACAAACACACCACTCTGAGCATCAGCGAACCCACTTGCGCAAACCCCAACGCACCTTGCACTCCCTCCATCTCTCTATCTCTCTCTCGCTCTCTCTGCACTCACACAGGGCGTATAGTTGGAAAAATACAGAGCGCTTGGAATGCCGAGCTCTGGGAGCACTGGGCTGTTTTGCTGCGTGGACTGACGTCAAGTTGATAACAAAGATGTGTCTCCTTCAGGGAAAGGAAAATGGATGGTGAATCTAATTAAGAAAAGCAGCCAATAAACTGCATTAAATGTTAAAAAGATCACCAACATTTAATGTGAACTCCTGCGGGGAAATCGTTATTGTTCCTTAAGGAATGATTACTGTATGAGGTGCTCACATGCTGTACTACGTCATTATTTCCAAATGACTTTCTAAATCATGGCAACCCTAGATTTGTAATGTCCCTGTCACTTCATAGAGAATCTGGAAACTTCAGCCAAGGAGTCGCTGCTTCAGGAAAACCCAGAATTGAGCTTTAACTCATTTCAAACCCTTTTAGAAGACTCAGCAATTTTTAAAAGTTTCTAAACACAAGATTTTCATCAACTAGGAAAGTCTAATCTAAGTCTAAAGTAAGACTGGCCTGGCTTCTGTTAGATTGAAGACCCTATGAGAAACTACAGGGCGAGTTAACTCTTCCAGAAAGTGCCTGAAGTAAGCATTCATAGATAGATAGATAGATAGATAGATAGATAGATAGATAGATAGATAGATAGATAGATAGATAGATAGATAGATAGATAGATAGATAGATAGATAGATAGATAGATATTATATGGAAATCAGGCTGACCTGAAGCCTGCCTACCTTGTTGTTTTATTTAACAGATTAAGCAGCACACCTTGTGTCAGGTGGTGCTGTGGCGTGGACACTGAATGTTATTCTTTTAAAGGATTAACTGTTCTGATCAGGTAGACTGTAGGCAGAGCACCGCACTCATATTTCCCCTGACACTGACACCAGATTTTGTACCAAAACCTACTAAAAAAAGGTGAATCAGCATTGTTACACACACTCTGGAAACACTTTCTTTCTTTCTTATTCATTGTTTTTTTTCCCAACTCGCACACGATTATCACCCGATTGTGAACCTCTCCTGTGTTTTTAACCTCTTTTTTTATTCATTGTTTTGGTTTTATGAAAACATCTGTCCCACAAAAAGCAGATAATCTGTCATCTGTGATAGACCATCTGTGTACCCACTTTCCTTGTAGACAGCCAGAGAGTCATCTATTAAACCAATACATTACACAAAGGTTACATGCAAAAGTGACCCATGAAAACATGTTTGACAATCTATGATATGATAGCATCATTTGTCAGTGTCTTGTGCTAAAAATCTCCTATTACAACATGAGAATTTAATCTTTTTTATTTTTATTTTTTTAGAATTTAATGTGTTTTTAATACTTTTTGTTTAATAGTCCGCATAAGAAATCTGCATGAGAAAGACTGAAACTTTTCATAGATACAAATACTAATTTCATGGATTACTAGTTTGCTGTTTTGTGATATGTTTTTATCTTTCTGTAGCTTTGCTTTTATTTCGTTTTGCACGACTGTGGGTATCAGTGCATTTACGTAAACCCTAACTAAAAATGTAAAAGCGTAAAACATCATTTAAATGATTATTAAATGAAAAGTCTATCCAACCTGCTGATTGAGCCGCCTTGTTGTGTAGCAAAGAGAAAAAAAAAAGCAATAAACTCAAACATTGTTTACTCTTGAATCTTTCAAGAGTGCAGCGTATATGAAGATCTGGTAATCAGGGGTCATCTTGTGTGATTGCCTTGTACAAAAACAAAGGAAATGGGAATGACTGAATCACAGAGAAACAGTTGATTTGTTTCTCATTTTAAAAAACAGACACGCTCCATTGCACGGCACTTACGCAAAAACCAAATGCTTGATTTAAAACATACAGCAATGATGGATCTGATGAGAAAAAATGTATTTCAATTAATTTAGTTATTTTTTCATTTTTACTTTCAGTTCAAGTAACATGTGAGTATGTACCATTTGTCCCTTTGCTATACAAAGCAAACGGGGAAAAAATGATACCAAGCTAGTGAAGTTTTTGAGTAGCAAACTGTGATACAGCAATAAAAATGTGAAAAAATGATAACAAATGTAACTTTAATCCTGCCTTTTGCTGCTTTTAAAAGATAAAAACAAGGAGGATGCTGGGGTTTGGCATGATGATGAGAGGTGATTGCTCTCTGGTTCGGTACAGCTCTTATCTTTTATCTTTGTGCTAACAGACAGGTGTTTCATTAAGTCTGACTGAGGTGGCCGTGCTTTTCACCCTGTCAGAGAATAATGATCATCACATTTCTCAGTAATCTACATTTGTGGGCTACAGTCAGAAGATAGTTCTTATTTTCTGTTTGGGGTGGGATGGGGAGCGTTTTTTCCCTAAATGAGCAGCAGAGACTGATATATTAGTTAAGTCATAGCCATTAAAGCAGAACTGTAGCTATAATTTAGCAGCTTAGGAGGCAATAACATATTTGTGAGTCCATGGTCTCCTGTGCTTCCAGTTCTGATCCTCTCTCCTTGCTTGTACTCCATGGCTGGTCTTTGGTTGCCCATCTGGCACACCTATCTGGCACACCTGGCTCCAATCACAGTATCACCAATCCTCCACCCTCTCTCAACTGCATCCCCTGTACTAGTTTCTATAGAAACAGCCTCCTCATTTGTTGTTTTAAGTTTTCTGTAATGAATTCCCTTGTGATCTCCAACATTGACTCCATGCTGTATGCTCTCCACATGTGCCAGTCAGATACTGTCTTTGTTCAGTCTGCAATAATCTCTCGATTTTTTAAGTCATGGCCAGGTTGTGACATTACTTGAAGTCTCATTCTAATGTTTTTATTTATGCCAAGAAATATTGATTTTTGTCACTTAATCTTATCAACTGCATGTGCAGGCATGACTGCCACCTACAAACAGACCATGTGAAGGTTTGGGTTTTTTTTTTTTTATATATGAGCCTGGGGATCTAATTGCATGATGCAGACAAATAGAAGGTATGTATTTTAATCATTCTGAAAACAAAGTTCAAAATGTTCAAAGGGAGTTCAAAAAGGACTGTATATACACTTACTAATTTCTCAGCAAGACACTGGAAGGAGCAGAACTTGTCTGGAAGTAAATTAAACAAGATTCAAACTTTTAAAATTGATAGAAAAGGTACTAGAAGCACAGGAGAGGAGGATTATTATAAAATTGATGTAGGAGCTAAACTCAAATGGACTAAAAATGATATCATTCCAGAATAACTGAGGAACACAGGAATGTAACAAACATGAAAATTTAGAGCATTAGAAATAGCAAAGACACCCCAACAGAAATCTAAATTCAAACATATTAACTAAGAACCAAATCTAAAACTGAGAAATGGTTGCTAAAGTTGTTTTTTGTTTTTTGCTGAAATGTGTCAGTGTAGGAAAAGCAGATAGGGAGAAATGGTTCCAATGGTTCTGCTAGAAAAATATTTTTTGAAGTCCCAAATATTCCGCCACCTAATTGCCTTTATCACCTTTATATGTAAAGCGCCTTGAGGCGACTGTTGTTGTGATTTGGCGCTATATAAATAAAATTGAATTGAATGACTGGTAGTGTGGCGTACACAGGCCTTGGCCGTCACAAGCTTGCCCTCCCAGGGACTCACCTTCACTTGAAACCCTCAGCTACTGGATTCTTCTGTGTTTCAGGAAACCCTTCAAACTCAGTGCTGAGAAACTCAATCAGTTTGGTATCTTTTTCTATTTATCTGTTGCCAGTTTTATTTAGAATAGATTGTGTCCAAAAAAATAAAAATCAGTTTCCATGTTAGGGGGATTGAGTTGTTTATTCAAGTGTGGACATGCCTGTCAGCGACACCAGACCTATTAAAAAATGAATTCACGTTGCCGCATGAGGTCACCACTAATACGGATTGCTTCTTCCAGGAAGTAAAAATGAAAGATTTCACAGGATCTCTAAAGCTGCATCAATACTTTCTGGTAAACAAATTAAACTCCAGTTTACAATGACTGTTGTGTATCATTTGTATATTTGAAGCCTCAAAAGCATCTTCTTCATAAACTATTTGATTATGTGCGATTATTGAAATTATTCAGTTTCATCCAGCCATCCATCCCTAGCAGCCTGCTGTCACTCTGTGTTCAGTATTTGTTGTAACTGATCATCGGTTGAATAAGGTGAAACCAATTCCAGAATATGAATCTCACTGAATATATGCTTATGTGTGAATCTTACAAGTAAAGAGGAGGCCTCCAGAGTGCTGCTAGCTGTCAAAAGCTTCACAGTGTAATTCTGACAGCCACTATTTGCAAGATTAGAACATTTGATGCCTGGATTCAATGAATCAGGAGACATTATAGCTCATCATTTTCTTTCTGTCTTTCAAACCTTTCATTGTTATCTTTGCTACCCTTCTGTAGAAAGGGAACTGGACCACCGTAAGTAACATAATCCACTGAATATTATTGAACAAGGGAGACAGATACTGTTCAGCCTCTGAGGAATTCACGTCTGTATCACCACATGATCAGATTTTTCACTCCTCACTGAGGTAGTCTAGGTGAGAATTAAATGCAGCTCTCTATCTTTCCACCCATTAAGAAACATCAGAGCTGAATTTTCAGCACTAACACGAACATTTCCAAACACCTCCTGTCACATACATGACAGAAATATTAGTGTCAGAGTCTCATGGCAGTATGGCGCATGATGATTCCCTGAACAAAAATTGCCCATTAGCATCCCAAACACTAGTGATGTAACTCCCCGTGGTCGTAGTTTGACATTTGTGCCATGACGGTACAGCTGCTGCCTATGGGTGCACTCGGCGGTGTGATCCAATGAAGAAGTGTCCTGCAGTCTCGAGGTTCCCAGTATAGCATTTAGGCTGATTGGTTTGTTGCAACAGCTGCTTCACCACTATGAATCTCTTGAGACGCTTTTATATTGGATAACCCAAACTTGCTGCCCATGTCTGTTTGTGTGTGTGTGTGTGTGTGTGTGTGTGTGTGTGTGTGTGTGTGTGTGTGTGTGTGTGTGTGTGTGTGTGTGTGTGTGTGTGTGTGTGGCTGTGTGTGTGTGTGTGTGGCTGTGTGTTTGATTTGCTGCTACATCGCTACATCCTCCTAAAGGTTATGGGTGCTTGATTGCATATGACTGCACAAAGACAGAGCACCCTTCTTGCATTGTATCACTTGGAGACTAGAAAGAGCAAAGCAGAACAGAGAGCAAAGCTTGAACCTCATCCACCAGCCAGATGTCCAATGACTTCTGCACCAGTTTCACAATGTGCTCTGTTTACACCCACTGGCCACTTTGTTAGTTGATCTTTGCTAAAGCCAGGTTGCACTGCCTTTGAATTCAATTCAATTCAATTCAATTCAATTTTATTTATATAGCGCCAAATCACAACAACAGTCGCCTCAAGGCGAGACAGTATTTGGCCTTCAGAACTACCAAAATTGGTGGTACAGATTCAATAAGATGCTGAAAACATTTGACAGAGATTTTGGTCTATATTGACGTGATATCATCACACAGTTGGGCCATATCCAAGGGGTGACCCCATTGCTGTATTCACGTGCTGTGTATGTTTTGCCTTTCCACCAGCCAAATAAAGGCTTGCTTTTTGTTCAACTGCATCTCCTCTCTCTGCATCTGCTTCTGGGTCCTGATCACAACACATCGGCGTACCCCGCTGTGACATTCTGCTGCTGTAGCCCATATGAATCTGGATGTGACTCAAATCTTTATTTCAAACATACAAGTAACAAATGTTAATAAACATAAAAAGTCTGCTTCAGGGTTCAACAGGTTCTGTTCATGTTCATCCAGAGATGCTCTCCTGCATACCTTGGATGTAACAACGGACGCAGAAGAGCGTACGTTGAGTTTCAGTTCCATTTTCAACAACTTAAAGCAGTCTGACATCACTGAGGCATTTTCCCCACAACTGTTGCTGCTGACTGGATATTTTCCCTTTTTCGGGCCATTCTCAGTAAACTGAGAAATGGTTATACATTATATATAAGATCTCAGCATAGCAGCAGTGTCTGAAATACACTGACCAGCTCATCTGGCCAGTGTATTTCGGCTGGTCACAAAGGTGAGACAGAATGGTTGCCAAGTTGAGACTGAATTTGCCAACCGTTGTTGAGCTTCCCTTCTGCTTGTAATTATCAACATAGTATAATTGCAAAGAAATAAATATGTAGGCCTAAGAGGGCCCAAAGATCTTCTAAAGTCTTTTAAATTGTTTGTCTGCCTTTCAAACCAACCAGAACCACAGGAAGCTCCTCTCCAGAGTCAGCTTTTAACAGAAAAAAGGATTCCTAATATTCCATTGTTTTTTTGTTGGGGTGTTTACCACACGCTGGCATTAACAAGTAAGTCCACATCACATTGTTGTTAAGGCACATCAATGCTCTTCTCCTTATTAACCCCATAACTCAGCTTGCCCCGCCAGCAGGCATTATCTTTAAAATGACCCACAGTGTCGTATCTCACATGGTCGATGCAGCGCAAGTGCTCCTCGGGGAACCTGAAAACACATACACTTTAAAGGGCACTGTGCAACACTTTTTCGTGACCTGTGATCGAATTATACATACATATATATTTTGCTCGAGGATGTGCACAGTAACATGATTTGATGCTTCAAAAAGGAGACAGAAGTTGCTATTATTTCTATTATTCTTTTGATTTCAGGTCAGGTGAACGACTTCTTATCCCAAGAGGTAAAGACATCATGAAGCTGGAAATGTTTGATGACACCTCAGCGGACATGGCAGAGCTACAGTAATTTTCTAAAGTTTATAAAATTGAAAATACTGAAAATATATGGGGTTTTTTCTTTGGCTAGCAACATAAACTGGGACTCGTGGTGATAAGTTTGACCCACTTATTACTGTTAAATGGAGATGTCATCAGAATTTAACAATGAAATATAAACAATTGTAGGCTTCAGCACCACAACCCTGAGAAAGGATAAGCAGAAGCGAATGGGTGGATATAAGCAATTGGTTTTAGCTTATAACCTCTATGGTTGAACACAGAAAACAAGAAAAAAGGAATTTAATAAACCTTAACCTCTACCATGGGTTCCTGTCCTCTGTTATGCTCACTTGGTTATGCTCCACTTGACCCCTTAAAAGGAGGGTAATTGTGTTTATCCTGTGATGAAACCTTTTCATCATGTCTGTAGTGGTTGCTTCTAGTGACACAGCCCCATTCATTGGGTGTGGCTGAAGGCTGGCTAAAGAGTTTCAAGAGAATGAAAATGATGGGAATCACATGCTATGGCCTTTGCAGTCTACAGTTCTCAACCCAGCTGCATACGTAAGGGAGATTTGTGACTGACATGTTACTCTCAGTCCTAATCATCAAAACACCAATCATCAAACTACTAAATGTATATTTTGGAAGAATGGTTTTACATCCCTCTTTTGCAGTTTTAATGACCTTTTGCTAACTGTAGCCTCAGCTAACATGCGTGGCACAGTGTGAGATTCTGCTGCTGAAGCCCACGTACTTCAAATGTTGTTTGATGTGTTGTGAATTCTACATGCCTTGGTTGTAACAACTGGTTATTTGTTGTTTTCCTACAAGCTCAGGCTCTCTCTTTTTTGTCACGGTGAGCCGGGGCAGACCGTGTGGGGAGAGTGGAGTGGACCCAGGAGCAGACACACGTGAGGAGACGAAACCGAACTTTAAATGAAAGCGAGTCTTTGTTTTGGCAGATTAACAGAGTACAAAAACAAAAAGGCAAGCTCAAAGGCAAAACTAAACTAAAACCTAAACTGGGCACTCGAAGAACTGAGAAAAACAAAAGGCTAAGAAGACAATGAAGACTATGACAACTATGAAGAGTCTGATGACATGATGGTGAGTAACACAGACAAGGAAGTGAGGGAAACACTGACATAAATACACAGAAGGATAAAGAGGGCACAGGAACACATGGGGAACACAGCTGAAGCAAATAACCAAGATGATTGCAAAACAGGACACACTCAGAACAGAGAGATTTTCACAATAAAACAGGAAACACAGGCAGGGGTGACAGGACACAGAACAGAGGGAGCGCAGAACATAATGAGGGGCAAACAGGACCAAAAACCTAAAACATGAGCCCATAAACAATAATAAAGACAATAAACATTAAACGCTGGGTCACAGACCCAGCACCATGAAATTTTTGAACCATTCTGGAGATGGCTATGTGGGAAAATCCCAGTAGGTCAGCTGGTCCAGCCCAACAGGCACCATGCCACTGTAGATACCGGTACACCTGTTCAACAAGCAGCTGAGCAGGTATAGCTAACAAAGTGGGTGTATATAACTAGTCAAGAAATGTAGGTACTTTGGCTTTTTCTAAACACTTTTCCTTGATCCCATGACATTTTCCATTGAAGTCAGAGAAGAAAAGGAGGTATTTATAAGGTGCAAAGACCATATCACACTACACTTGGCTATTTAATAATACACTTGACCCACCAAGGTCAAACTAGAAAAATATGGCTTGCAAAGTGGAGGGTGAGTTTATATGAAGTGTTATATCCTCCAATGTGGTAAAGGATTATTTCATTGACTTTGGCTTTGCATCTCTCTTATGAAGAAAATTACAACATAAAGCAAAAGCAAGTCATTAACACCTGTATGTTTGGAGTTTCAGGTCAGTGGATTCAGTGCCCATTTCGCTTTACACACATTTACTTCAACACTGCAGGGCAGCGGATGTTTATTCTTTATTGCATGCGTGGTCCTAATTAAAACAGAACCTAATTACCCTCCTTTACAAATTGGCTGTGGCTGAACATCTGAATAAGTTGTAACTTGATCAAATTACATGACAGCACACAATTCACTGACCTAACTCAGGGTGCATTAAAAATACTGGTAAATCACTCTAATAGCCGAGCAGCACCTCTGAAAGACGGCATCTATTAATTCACAGTGACTGATGCAACTTAGTCAGCCTGAGTCACAGGACACCATCCACTGGTGAGACGGAGGCACATGCAGATAAAAGAGCAACCCTGCCTCACATACCAGCAGCAGCCAGATGAAAGAACTAAACAGCAATAGACTGAGACTTTCTGTGTGACTGTATCTGTTCATAGAGTACCGCTGCATATGTGGGCTTTCATGAATCTGTTCAATGGGCTACCAAACTTTACTGAGTACAAAAACAGATGATAAATGAAAAATGTTATGATAAATATTACACAGCTATGTAATGTTTACTGTTTTAACTTTTAACAAGTGGTTTGCCCCCCCCACACCTAAACGCTCTTCATATTTCTCTCCATATTGTCACCCACTGATATCAAACTCAGTTTGGTGAAAATAAGTGGAACACTTTCACCCTCATGTTTGTTTATAAGGCTGTGTTGTGTTTTGGGGCTACATTTCAGTCAGTGGTATTAATGGAAATATGAATGCAGAAAAGTACGATCAGAGTTTGATTCACCATGCAACACCACCATATAACATCCAAGCAGTGGTAGGGGGCTGAAAGCATCTGATTGGCTTCCTCCCACAGTCCAAAGACATGCTGTTAGTGGGGTTAGGTTACTTGGCCATTCTAAATTGCCCATTGGTGTGAATGGACTGCTTCTTATATAGGACTTTCTGCTCTACCTGAGCACTCAAAGTGCATAAGTACAACATGCCTCATTCACGCATTCATGCAAGAACTTTTTTCTATGCTTAATTGCTTTCTATCTCACATTCACACACATTCACACTCAGATGGATGCAATGAAGAGCAACTTGGGGTTAGTATCTCGCCCAGGGACATTTGGCATCCATGCTAGGGATTGAACCAACTGTCTTCCATTTAGTATGAATGGTTATGTGTCTCTGTGTGTTGGCCCTGTGACAGACTGGCAACCTGTCCGGAGGTGCATCTCGCCCTATGGTATCTGGGATAGGCTCCAAGCCAACTTCCACAATCCTGAATTGGATAAGCAGAAGAGGATGGGTGAATGGAACAAACACACTACCAGTCATGGACTAGCGTCCACAGAGGATGGTATCGAAGAAGTGTGTGATCATCTTGATTATGCTTGGATAACATCCCAGCAACCATTTTGGGGGTTGGGGGCTGAAGTTCAATTTGACAGACTTAGCAATCACACAAATCTCCAACCTGCTGTGTGATTTGTACTTTCAATAAGCAAATCTTTGGAGTCGGCTGGACTGAGCTGTGTAAGTTAGCACATAAACACTATATTGGCCCAGCTGATGAAGCACTTTGCTTACAGCTTCAATAAAAAGCACTTTTATTATAGAAGCTGAAACATACTCTGGAGAACGATTCAAAAGATAATGTAAACTCATTCACTCTTTGTGACATTGGTCCTGGTCTGTTTGATAGAAATAGAAGGATACTCTACATGAAATTTTGTAATAATGTGATCAAAGACCATTTATCATTGATAATTGATCAGTTGGTCTTTGATCAGTGGTTGCTGATCAGTGGTCATGACAATGTGCATGTAGAGGCTAAGCCTACACTTGAAGCCAGCGAGTTGTTCGTTGGCGGGGGTGACGCAATGCTACTGGTATGAATAAACTTGTTACAGTCCAATAACTCCAGCCGTACTTTTCTTGTCCATTTGACATCTTTATTCCACTTCCATTAGTTGTGTTTGTTGTCAACAGTTCTCTTAATCCAACACCATTTATCATAACAGCGCAGAATGCTAGTGCACTCCACTTTCAGTGCATCGTGTGCACATCTTCATTATGCATTAAGATGGGTTTTCTTCTTTCCAGATTTTTCCATATCGTGTGATCCAGGTGTCACATCTGGTCTGTTAAACTCACTTTCATGACAGTCAGAGGTGTTGCCATTGTGCCGTTTAAAAAAAAAAGTTAATAAAAGAAGAGTGGGAGCTCAGAAAGGAAGAGCTGATTGGCTACAATGCGGTGGCATTAGCTGTGATGTGTCACCAGCCTGTACTGTCATGATTCAAAACTCTACGGTCCTTTCATACAACAGTGTTAATGGCAGGCTCTAGGCTGAATCCTACTAACTGTTCAATGCACCCACAAAGATGAAAATCTACTAGCAGCTCACCTCTGGGGGGGGGGAAAAGGCCTTATCTGAACTGTAAAAGGTTGATTTATTAAAATTTCTCTTAAAAATCTGACTGCAGGGAAACTTTAGTGAAAGTTAAGCACATAATAATAATAATAATTATATATTATATAATAATTTCTAACAATTGAAAACTTGTATTTTTTAAGGTTTTGTGATTCGTTTCCACATTTTTGGTGCCTGTTGTTTTGTGTGTACTGACTTCCCTTGTGATGTGTTATGGATGAATAATTGATACACATTGATACATTGATATATATAGCTTATCTTTTTAACCCCGATGGTAAAGAATTGACAAAGCAGTGATACACAATGTGGACAAAAGCACTGGAGTGCCCCCCC
>VURO01050490.1:29706-44820 GCA_015108175.1 Pelvicachromis taeniatus | reverse complement strand
CCCATCGGGGGCCCCCCCCCCCCCCCTCATTGCAGCTGTACAGCTTTCACTCTTTTGTGAAGTTTTTCTACAAGATTTTGGAGTGTGTCTGGAGCACAGTCATACCAGAGCAAAAGAGGCCTTCCCCAAACTGTTCCCACAAAGTTGTAAGCATTGAACTGTGGACCCTGGACAAACTCCAGATAAACAAGCCCAAAGCTCCCATGCATTAAACCTTAAACTTGCCACTGTGCAATCAGGCAGTCTTGAAGGACTACATGGACACAGCTTATCTACCACATATGAAGGTGAAAGACCATTTCAGGATTTAAATACTAAATACTAATGCCTCTTTGTATTGGATTCTGTAATGCACAGGGAGCCAGTGAAAGGCTGCTAACACGGGAGTAACAAGATCCCGCTCTCACTAATGTGAAAGCCAAAGCCACCCCCTCAAAGGTATTTCCCTTTAATCATGCCCAATCATCCTGTGAAGTATTAACTGCATTTAACCAGGACAGTTCCAGCCGAGAGCTTCAGACATTACATTACTGACGGTGTTCTTCTGGTACACTCAGTCACAGCACAGTGACTCACAGCATCCTCATCAGGAACAGCACTTTCCCAGAATCAGTCGTGTTGTGTGGTAAGAATCGACTGTGAGCAATTTCTGTCGATCAATAACAGACAGCACAATAAAAGTTTGAGTATTTTTATTGGTGCGCGAGCTTATTGGCAACTCGGTGACTCTATCCACTACTCACCATTACAGTTCGTGGTAGGAACATTGAAAAACAGTCATTACATCAGTAGTAGTAGTTTTTTCTTTTTGCTGTATGAGCAGAGTCAAAGTTAGCATAATAGAAAAAGTCATGCTATCTGTGAAAGAGTTTTTATTATAAATATGGTAAAATGGTAAATGGTCTGCATTTGTATAACGCTTTACTTAGTCCCTAAGGACCCCAAAGCGCTTTACACTACAATCAGTCATTCACACACACATTCACACATACAAATATGTTATAATTGCAATATAAATGAAATAATTTCACAATGCATTAATTTCCTTCCAGGGTTTGCTATTTCCCAGAGGCTTTCTTTTGGAGGGTTTTTTTTATGCTAAAGATGCATTTATGGAAATAGTAACGTGGCCATGAAAGCTCAATGGAAAATACTTTCTAGTCACTGAAATGTGAATAATAAATAACAAGTCTCTTCCTTCAATGTTCTCCAGATCAGAATAATAACAATTAAATGGGTTTTTTTTGTGGGGATAGGTTAATTGGAAAAATCTAAATTGCCCATAGGTGTGAATGTGGGAGTGACTGTGAGCGCGAATGGTTGTCTGTCTATATGTGTTAGCCCTGCGGCAGACTGGCGACCTGTCCAGGGTGTACCCCGCCTCTCGCCCTAAGACAGCTGGGATAGGCTCCAGCGCCCCCCGCGACCCTGAAAAGGATAAGCGGAAGCGAATGGATGGATGGATGGGTTTTTTTTCTAACAGTATTTTTTTTTTCTGACAGATGTCTCAAGGAGCTATGATATTTAAAGAAAGTATGGTAGGATGATGCAGGAATCAAATGATTTAATCTTTTAATCTTTTTTTTTTATTTCCTTGGAGGAAAACTAAACGTTTGACACAGAAAAATGTTCTCGCTATACATCTGTCTGAGAAAATGTATGGGGAAACCTTAATTCTGATCAAATGATGTTAATGATAAAGCCTGCAATATTTTATTTGGTAATAGATTTACTTATTGATCATCTTTCAATAGGAATAAGTCATTATGATCCTTTGTAAACATGTACAGTATCAGAACAGCCAAACATGCACAAGACTAAACTTTACCTACAATGT
Organism: Pelvicachromis taeniatus; assembly: GCA_015108175.1. Taxonomy (NCBI): domain Eukaryota; kingdom Metazoa; phylum Chordata; class Actinopteri; order Cichliformes; family Cichlidae; genus Pelvicachromis; species Pelvicachromis taeniatus. Next base: position 42,983 of record VURO01050490.1, on the reverse strand, counting down.
CTGAGCCACATAGCCTCCTCAGAAAGTCAGACTGCCATCTTGTGGTGAACTGTGCTTCACTGCTTCATACTCAAAGACGCAGGTAGCTTCTGTTTGTATGCCATCACTACAGACAACAGTGTAGTTGTTGTGATCCCTGGGATGAGCTGTGTTTCTGAGTTTGTAACCTTAGTTAACACATCTGAATCTGAAGCTCTGTTTAGGTTTGAGTTTTATTTTTTAAGGGATGGATTTATTTGGGGTCTTGCCTGTGTTTCATTCATCTTATAATGCTTTTATATTGGGGTGGGGCAGCCTTATTATAATTATTATGTTTTGGTTGTCTTTGGGTTCATTCCTGCCTCCTCAACTTTCCTGTGTACGTGTGCATGTGTGAGTTTACTTGTCTCCGTATTTAGTCGGGCTCACTTTTTCTGTTTTACTTTGACAGTTGTCTTTTGAGACCTGCTTTAAGTTCTGCTTCCTCCCCTGTGACTGTCTTGATGATTTTCAACCATCTCTCATTTCCTTCGTATTCTCAGTTTCCAAAAAGCCTCGGTGTGTGTACATACACTCATTACCCACTTCACACCTTGCTTGCACTGGGTTGTGTCACGACTGATGGTCAATTCAAGGTAAAAGGACTCAAATGCAGGACGCAGGCGGAGGCACTGGTACACGTGTTTAACAGAGGTTATTTACACAATTTGTGTGAACACAATGTGATAATCAAACTTTGAGCTGTGGGCTGTGAGATAACGTGAACTATGAAGCACTTAGGCAAACATAAGCTATGAAACTTGACATGGAAAACTAGAACAGTGTAAAACTGGAGTTCCGTGATTTGGGACAAAGGGGGTAGTCAGACTGACAGGTTGGACTGGAGAGGCCAGAGTCACTGAAACAAGAGAGAAGCAAGCAGGTATGGCTCCAGGAATACGCTGGCAGGTATTTGCGGAGTGTGCACTTTAAACTGCTTACGTGTCGCAGGTGGAGGGACAACGTGGAGGGGTAAGTGGTCCGGATGACTGGCGATTATCCAAGACTCCTGATGTTGAGGCAGGGAGGCAGGCAGGTGTGAGGAGCACGCCGCGACTGTGAAACTGTCGGGAGGTTCTGCATCTGGATTTTAAGGTTTGAGTCTGGTAACTCCGTGAGTAACTATGAACAAAAGCCACAAGCTACATCAAGGAAATTCACTATGAATAGAGTACACTAACTGTGGTTAGCTGAAGAATGCTGGCCTTATATGTTGACAGCTTGATTACCCGCAGGTGAGAACAATGAGCGGGAATGCATGCAGCGGCTCCTCCCAGAGGTGGAAACTGCCAGCTCTGTGGAAAAACACCAGGCATTCACCTGGCCATGACAGGTTGGACCTTCTTTTTCCTTGAGAACTTCAGACTTCTTTGTGCCACAGATTCAACAAGGTGCTGGAAACATTCCTCAGAGAGGTTATGTCCATATTGACATGATACTGTCACACAGTTGCAGCACATTTGTCGGTTGCACCTTCATGATGTGATTTGATGGGAATTTGACCTGGTCACTGTGGGGAGGCTGTTTGAGGACTGTGAACTCACTGTCATGATCAAGAAACCAGTGTGAGCTGGTGTGTTATTCTGCTGGAAGGAGTCATCAGAAGGCGAGAACAGTGTGGTCCCAGAGGGAGGGACATAGTCAGCAACAATACTCACGTGGGCTGCGGTGTTTAAACAGTGCTCAGTTTGTACCAAGGAGCCTGAAGTGTGCAAAGAAAACATCTCCCACACTATTAGCCAAATTCTGACCCAACCATCCAAATACTGTAATAGAAATTGAGACTCATTAAAGCAGGAAATGGTTTTCCAGTTCTCTATTGTCTATTGAATGTTGGACTTTGTTGTCTGTATTATTAAGCCTTAATAAAGATTTGTTTGTGTTATTTCTGCCAGCTTTGAGTCTTGTATTTGTATCCAAACCTGACAGTATGTATAATACCCAGTTAACACAGAACTGAACTCGCCCTGAACTATTTCTAATTTATTCAGTTTTTCTCATTTTTTTAAATGGTTCCAGTCTTTTGAATACCTTGTGCTGTTTCTGTGTATGACGTTTTCAAGTAAAGTGTGATTTCAATATTTTAAAGGAGTGACAAATTGAAGTATTATCTTATTTGCAAGGTTTTCAGATCGGTTTTTCCAAGCCAAATATATGATCAAATGTTGTTATAACTCTAATTTGCTGCATTCAGACAGCATAATTGAATCAATTTGAAGGAAAAGAAATCCATCTAAATTAGCACATACAGTGTAACGCCCTCCCTAAGTGCACTAATCGGGAAATGCATTCATATCTTTTACTGGTAGTTCATGTAAAGTACATGTACTGTACATCTCTTTTAAATGTCTTATAATGTCAAATATAAAACGTATTTGAATGCAAAACTGATTTATTACACTGTAAATACTTATTTGTAAACACATTTTTACTAGATTTATATTAGATATTAAATTCATGTATGTTAACAAGGTGATGAAAGGCATGCATGGCAAAGCACATCTGGAAACTAGAGTTTATACAGTGTCATGCACAGAAAAGTAAGGTGCCTTGACACTGATTATGACTGTGTTCTTGTTATTGAGTTATATCAATAACTCAGATGAAGCCCTCAGTTTGATATGTGTTGTTTTTAAAGTACTGTATTTCCCTGATCGTTTCTAAGACCAACAAAACACCACATATTTACTGCCAGAGTAAGGTGCGGTCTGCGAGACTGAAGCCAGAGACTATAGAGTGTTGCTGTTACGGTGCCTGTAATCACCTTTCCATGTAAACAGACGGAAATGAAAACGTCATCAGCGCAGACTTCCCATTTTAGCGTCGCTGTACAAATCATTCAAGGATGCTGTTCAGCCGAAAACTGAATGAGAGAATGTCTTTTTTCTTTCTTGTCTTCGCCTTTTGTGGAAAGCCTATGCGTAAATACGCGTGTGTCTCTGTGGTGGTGGGGTGGGGCTCGCAATTCTTCTATGAAATAATAGCGTAAATAATTAATTATTGTTGAACCCTAATTATCGAATTAGAGTTGTGCTAATAGTGGTTAAGCTATCCACTAACACACACACACACACGTGCGCACGCGCGCGCACACACACAGAGAGAAAGCCTGCCGCATGTGTGAATGCCAGCGGGAGGATCCTCACGTGTTGCCGCTCACCGCTCTCATAGTTCACCCCTACTGACTCCACACATAGTCTGCAGCACACCGGAGCTGGAAGACAGGTGGTGCTGTGAGTGCGTATGTGTTCCAGTCAGTCAATAGCCTGAGCGCATGTGTGGGTTTTTTCTGAATAGTATCGGGGCCACGTGCCGGTGATGAGGGACGCTGTGCACTTGCAGGAACGACAGGAAGCGGTAAGTTCCAGTTATACAAGGCTTGCATGAACTGGACGTGGTCTGACAGCTTTATTAAACACGGGAACACATTGTGTCGATTACACTCAGTGTACATCAGAATAAAAATGGAAGATTAGGACAAATGAGTCATTGCTCTTTCTTCTACTGCACTAACAGTTCCTCCAGTGTTATTTGGGACTTGCTATCCCAGCGTGCATGACGCAAGATCGGCCCCGCAAATGTCACCAATCAAACAGGAATCGCACATAAAAGCATTCACAGTTATCATGACCTATTTTAGTTCATTTTCTACCTTTGCCCCCCCCCCCCCGGAGATATCTCATTAACCTCATTCCGTTTTAAATCTTTGTTGAATTACAGCTGTCATCTTATATAAAATCAGCCTATGTGAATTAGTAAAACTGCCACTGTCTCCTGTCACGTTTGCTTAAGTGTTGCTTCTCTCTGTTCCCTGCTTGTGTTGTGTGTTGTGTGAGAGCAGCACAGGGCACAAAGACGCGCTGAAACTGCTGGGATACTGTACCACCGAGACTGGAGACTGACTGCAGGCCATCTGACCAGCCGCCAGGACAGCAGAGCAAGCTGTCACATGTTGCTGCCTGGATAATCCAACTGCTTCATCCCTCCGTCTGCTTTTCACTTTAAAGCTATTGACATAATCAATGAAGCAGCAGTTTATACAAACCGTGTCCTGCACTAGTGTCCTGAACAGAGGAAGCGACACTCACCACTTTATTCTTAGAAGTTTCTTTCTTGTTTCTTATTATTAATGCTCATTTAAAACTTTCTCATTCCCGAAAACGTGACAATGAAGCGTTTTTTTTCTTTTTTGGTATTTAACATGCATAATATGTAGCTATAAACCATGAAGAAAAAACATCATGCAAATAATATCTCAATATGCTTATTTGGTGACATGAATTTGAACCTTTGTGACGTCAAAGGGGTGACCTCTGCTTTATATTTAAGGGGTTACACTAGTGTAAGTGTGCTTCTGACATGAGGTGTACCTTACGAGGCTGACTTGAAATGATATGCTGGCTCGTTGAGTCACTTGACTGACTGTTTAGGAATCTCACAGATTATACCTTAGGTGAGCTGTGGGATTACCGCAGGGTTTAGGACATGTAACCATACTGAAGGGCCTAGGCTTGCACCAATCGATGGACACTTTTTTTCTCATTACAGACCCAGTTTTATTACTAGATTTTGGCTTAATTTATATTTCACTGTGCGCGACGTTTTCCGTATCTACGGTAACGTCATTTTAACCTTCGCAGCCTTTACCTTTGTCTTTACGGTAGGCGATGTACGTGCACAGGATACGCAAACCAATCACATGTATTGTCATGCCACGTGATACTACTAAACTGAGAGAAAAGCAGGGTTAACGGATTACAAGTGAAACGTAGTTAAAGAAAAGAAAACTAAAGCTTTTCATTATTATTTTAATTAAATATTTTATTTGAAGACAACTTTTTCAAAAAGCTCTTTTTAATATTTTTGATACAAATCTTGCTTTGCTTGAAATGAAATACGACCATTTTATTAATAGAATATCTTTGAGGTCACTGTGAAAATTAATATTAAACATCTTAAAATACTGTTTGATTGTACTTTCTGTTATTTGACTGTATACAGACACTGAAACTAAATGAAAGTTATACGTGCCTTAAATTGTTTTAAGGTGATGAACTTAACAGTTGAAGCTTATCAGAACTCCAATATTTTGACTGCATTTGACATGCACCTGTTGACTAAAATAAAAGTAAAATGTATAATAATTATATTAAAAAAAATACCCACTAAATACAACTTACAAGTAGTAAGCAGCACTAAGTTTTTTATTTATTTCTCCTATGGGAATAAGTTGACATAATTTAACAGGAATGAGTCACTTTTTCTGTTTAGCAAAGCTCAATATTTGCTGTTCACTTTTGTATTCTTTTATAATTAAACAAATGTGAAAACATCAACTTTGAAAACTCAAAAACATGTCACACAAGACAAGTTAAAAAAAAAAAACCTTAAGGCAGCCACTTGCCTCAATTGCATTGAGTACTGCTAAATTTAACAGTTTAAGTACATTTCTTCAATTCAACAACATATTTTCTTGACCTCCACCAATAACAAACTACACTGTTGTTGTTTAAGAAATATTCAAATAAATCAATAAAAATATTCAACGCTAAAAGCAATATGAACTTTTGAATATTTTAATAGCAGATTTGATAAATTACACCGTAAACTGCTGAAATGCTCATATTCTACATATACCACTGTCACTCTGCTCTGATACAGTGATCTAAACTTTTGAGTTTCTAAGTTGGAGAACATTCCAGCATTCAGACGAGTGTAGTCTGAATGAATATAGTCTTGTTCAGTTCCTTGGGGTAATTGTAGGAGTGCAGGTGTAGTGCATAGATGACTCCAAACATTATCAAGAAGTATCAGCAGTTCTTGGGAGACCTCCACAAAGTCACTTTGAAGGACTTTCATAGGCTGGTAATGAACTGGGTCATTGTCATGGATTACTATAACCAAGGCCGCTGCATCATCTCAGATCTGCCTCATCAGGCTCGTCCTAAATGAATGAGAGAGAGTGATCGCAAGTTAAGCAACTAATTTACAAGATGATTTTATGACAAATCATCTCTCCAATTCATCATTATGGTGAAGATAATGATGAATTGGAGAGATGAGATAGGTGGTTTAAACTAGCTGTGACCCAAAGGATTCTTTAAATCATCATAATATCTTTACGTTTTAAAGTGTCACCCAGTTTGTAGGAGTTATGTTTGAAAGCTCTGTATTATTTTAGTCACAATGCAGTATTTTTGCAGCTGTTTTTAGAACAAACTACATGATAAGATAAGTACGCCTACACCACTTAGTTTAAAATTAACAGACCTATTAAAGGTCTGTTAATGTTGTGTTGCTCATCTTCAATCCCACCTGCTCACATTTCAAATCAAACAACTGCAGATTATAACAGGAAAGGACCTCACTGTGGAGGTCTTTACTAGAATAAACTAAATTTAAACAAATAAATAAATAAAAAACCTAAAATAAAAAGGTCCGTTGACTGTTTTTAAAGCTTGCAGTTGATGCAGATTTCTTTAAATACCCCCAATAAATTAATTGAGGTAAAAAAAATTTAGTTATAATTTGCTTTTTGAATGTTTAAAATGTTTAATTCTTTTTGATACATTACATAAAAGCCACAAAAAATAATATATTTCAATACTAATGAAAACATTTAAATAATTAAGTAAAATGAAATTATATTTAAATAACAGGTGCAAAACAGTTGAAGTTGATCAAAAATGATGAGTTGAACTAACTCAAGTAGAAGACATTTTTTGATTAGCTTAAGCCACTTGAGTTAGTAGGAGTAGTTGTTTTTTTAATAGTTTATATTACTTAATTTATTTAAGTACTTAAATCTTTTGGGTTTACAGTGTAAAATAGGTCATGTTAAATAGTGTAAGCAGCCTATACTTCATGAAGCAAGGGGTGAGACGGATAAATCAGTACAAATTATACATATGCAGGGTAGCTCTTGTTCTTACCGTTCAGCTGACTCCTCAGGACTTGCCTTCCCCTCTGCAGGCACTTGGTGGTTGCAGCTCTCCTAGCAGCCTCTTCAAGGTTCCCATTTGCCTGTGGGATCCCCAGGTACTTGTAGCTGTCCTCTATATCTGCAATGTTGCCTTCTGGTAGTTCGATCCCCTCAGTTCTGACCACCTTCCTTCTCTTTGTTACCATCCCATTATACTTCTCCAGTCCAAATGACATTCCGATGTCATTGCTGTATATCCTGGTGGTGTTGATTAGTGAATCGATATCTCGTTCACTCTTGGCATACAGCTTGATGTCATCCATGTACAGGAGGTGGCTGACAACTGCTCCATTTCGTAGTCGGTATCCATAGCCAGTCTTGTCAGTGATCTGACTGAGGGGGTTCAGGCCTATGCAGAACAGCAGTGGGGACAGAGCATCTCCTTGGTAGATCCCGTACTTGATGCTGACTTATGCTGTGGGCTTGAAGTTGTCCTCTAGTGTTGTATGTCACATCCCCACTGAGTTCCTGATGAAGGCTCTCAGGGTCCTGTTGATCTTGTATAGGTCTAGGCATTCCAGGATCCAAGTGTGGAGCGTGTCTGATGTGTGATTTCGATCTTTGAGAATCCCTGCTGTCGATAATCACTGAAAAACACACTCGTTAACAAAAAATGTGGAGACGTATAATTTTACCTAATCTTTGCTGCACAATAAAAAGGAAATGTTTCATAGTTCACATCTTATATCCAGACATGTTTTTAAAACAGGTTTTGGCATGAAGCTTTTCAGCTTTTTCTTTTAAAAAAAAAAAAGACAAGAGGACTAGGGCTGTGTTTGTGTGGTAATTAATATATGGGCTACAAAGCACACTACACTGGTGTAAGGCTACAGTATCATAAAGACATTTGTTTTCTTAAAACCTCTCCATTGGTTTACAATACCGCATCAGACAGGCACAATCAAACGAGGTTGTACTGAGCTTATAGAACAGCTTCATGATGCTTCAGAGGGTTGAGTCACAGAGGCTTACACAATCCCTATACAACTTTAAACTTAGAAAATTCTCAAGAGGCAAGTCTTTGTTCAGGTTGCTATAAACTGGCAACATTTTCTGGTACGGGGTTCTTTTCTGCACAGTGCTGACTGTGTCATCACTTCATTTTTCTTTCTGATAAATGTGTAGAAGGAAACGTGATTAACAGTTTAGCCAGTTATGATAAAAGCTATTTGGGAAATATGTCAGTTTCAGTCAGTGCTATCAATAGAATTATCTGATCAGCAAGGATCTTTGACACTATGATGGAAAGTGATATCAAGATAAATGTGCAAATCAATTTATATGTAAAGCTTTAGTCTGATTTTACTGCATAATGACTGTATTTAAAAAAAAACTGGGTTTTTAATTAAAGGTTCATAACAGTTCAGGAAGTGTGGTTGCGGGAAGTTATGAGAATATTTATGAACCAGACTTAGATCAACATGTGTTGTTTTTAAACCATGCACCCTCGCTGCGAGACGATCCAACTTTTGCACAATCATTGTATGTGACCCTGACCGCAATCACTACAATAAACCAGCCTGTGATGGCAATGTGACTCACGCTGACTGCTGGTTTCACTGCTGAAGTCAAACAACAGCTTAGACAGTTGTTACACATGTGACATTTACACCTTTAAGTTTGTCTCACTGAAAACCCCAAGAGGGAATATTTTCTTGTGTATTTCTCATGATGTTTAGTAGATGTGTTTATTATTTCAAAAGGTGGGCTACTGTGATTAATTATGATCAGGTTATCTTAAAAAGTCCCCGAAAAGCCTTCAGTTGGTCCAAGAGGGAAAAAATTCCTTATCATCACATACAAAATAGCTTTAAGATAAGCCCCATCTTATCTTAAAGACCACATAGTACCGTAACACTCCATTAGAGCTCTTTGCTCTCAGACTGTAGACTTACATGTGGTTGCCAGAGTATTTAAAAGTAGAATGGGAGGCAGAGCCCTTAGCTTTCAGGCCGCTGGGCTAGATCAGATGACTCTGAAACCTCCCTTAGTTATGCTGCAGTCAGCCTAGGCTGCTGGGGCTTTCCCATGATGGACTGAGTATTTCTTCTAAACTCCCTTCTTTTGACTCTCCCTGTTTATACACAGCTCTGCATTTAAGCATTAGTTATTATTATTTGTTGTTATTATTATCTCTGGATCACTTCCACAGCGTGTCTTTTAACCTGTCTCCATTCCCTCTACCCCAACCAGTTGTTGAAGATGGCTGCCCCTCCCTGAGCCTGGTTCTGCCAGAGGTTTCTTCCTGTTAAAAGGGAGTTTTTTCTTCCCACTTTTGCCAAATACTTACTTATTGGGGGTCATCTGATTGTTGGGGTTCTCTCTATATTATTTTATGTATTTACTTTACAATATAAAGCACCATGAGGTTACTGTTGTTGCAGTACGGTGCTATATAAATAACATTTCATTGAATTAATTCCTTGCAGATAGAAAATCTTTAATTTACCTAAATTTTTTAATATTTGCTTTTCCTCGTCTAAAACACAGAAAAGAATATAACTCGGTATGTGCTGTTTCAGAATACACACCACATTTCCAGCAACAGTCTGGGTTTCTCTGGATAATACACAGATATTAGAAAAATGTCTTATATCGTCTTCTCTTAATTTTCTGGATCTCGTTCTCTGACAGAAATGACACCAATATTTTAAGTATATGTTTTTAGTATTCTGAGCTTAACAAACATAATTGCATTTACTTTAATTTTATATAGATAGAAGCAGAAAACTCAATGTCTACATAACTTAAGACACTGAGGACGAGTAAAGGAGCTGCAACTCTTGAGTCTCATAAAATCAGCAATATCATACAAGCTGTGCTCATTCTATGCTGACGTAGAACTTGTTCCAAATATTTCCATCTGTTTCCATATTTTTAAAGAGTATATAACTTGCCCTCTTTGATCTGTTTCACTTTGCATGTTATTTGTGCCACATTTTCATATCTAACTCTAGAAAGTAAATAGACAACAATATGCAAGTTGAATACAGCTGATGCAGCGTTAAATAACCCGCACGGCTTTAAATTATATCATACAAACTACATTTTTTTGGTGTTACTTTTAATCATTTTTCCTGTAGGTATCTCAGTCCCATCCATCAACAACACACCCAAAACGAAGGAAATATTAACATGCAACATTTGGTATACAGGAGGTAACTGGGGCACACGTTTTTCAACTAGGTCATTTAAGTTTGGTAGGTGGAGCAGACAGGGTGGATTTGTGTTTGGAATGCAAACCAAGCCTAAGACCTCATTTTTCATATATGTCTCATCCACTGATAATCATTTACCTCGTTTCTCCCTATGTGTATGACGAAGGTTAAAAACAATAAAAAATAAATTACACGTTACAAATTAAGTTTGCTTATTTTCATATATTTGATATATACTGTAAACCCAGTGCAGCTGTTGGGGACCCTCTTGGCCGTGTATACATAGCAGCAGGGTCAGTACAACCTTTCTTTTGTCTAAAAGAATTCACCCTTTTGTGGATTCCCATTACCTAAATTGGGTCACAGCCTCATGGAGTTTTTAACAGCGCAACAAAAGCTTTACTTGATCCAAAAGATAAGGTCGTACACCATGTCGTCCGCATTTTAAATCCAAAACCAGACTTGACAGACTGCTTATATAAAGCATTACATAAAACAATGAATCAACTCCCACAGATGAAACTATAAGTTAAAGGGAATAAAGTAAGTCAACCAGAACCGAAAGCGGCGATCTCTTGTTTAACTCGAGGGTATTTTTTGTCTGTGTGAGACCTCGTTTAAATTTTAAAAACGTGAAGTGTCTTTTTGGTAAAGCACACAGACACTCATTCAGCGTCGTCAACGAAAGGTTATACAATATCATTGAGTTATATAAGTGAGCCACATAAAAAGCCAATAGGAGCTTGTCTCGTGTGTCACGTGTCGTCTTGCGTCTGCTTCGGCGAATTGTATGCGAAATCCCAAAGCAGAACCTTTAGCAGCTCAAAGCTAGCTGGCTAACAACCAAGATGGATTCCTTCGGTGAGAGCTTTGTTTTTGTTTGGGTTTCCTCGACGTAAAAGACGAGGAAATTACTTTTGAGGTCGTGTAAATGGACATTTTTTGGGGTTATCGGTTCGTAAAGAGTTCCGGAGTTTAACAAACAGCGAAGTGACTGTCTATGTTGACCAGTTAACCCGTAGTAACGTTAGCTGGCTCCCCGGACTTCACTGCTCCCGTGCTCTCTTATATAAAAACGGCCGATCAGCTGTGACTTATTGAAGAAATGATGAGCTTGTGGGTCTGTGGCTAGTATTTATCCACGTTATATGGGACATCTCTGGCTCGAAACTTTACCTTGATTGTGGATATTTACCATCGTAACTACGAGTTAGCACGATACATGGAAATTAAGCTGCTTATTTACTAAGCTCTCGGGACTTTACCCATCGGTTCTCATCTAAATATGCCGTAGATTTATTTTGTTTTTTTTTGTTTTTTTCTTAATGAGTTTTTGTCTTTGGACGGAACATTCATAAAACTACTTCCGCGACTTAGAGCCAGCGATGAGGTCCTCGGTACGCTGAAAGTTTCTGTAATAAATAACGCGACCTTCAACCTCCAGGTGTTTGCGGTGAATCTGCATTAGATACTGGGACTTATTGGGGACCCGTCATGCTACACAGGCGCCCTGTTCTATCTGGGTTGAGGTCTTATGGATCGGACTCATGGCCATCACTGAGAGTTGGACACAACTGGAAGTCTGGGTTGATATCGAAACGCTAAACATAGTGTGCAATAACGGGGGGAAATGAAATCTTATGGTGGGGAATTTGTGTGCTTGTGCCATGTTCTCAGTGACTATTATCGTCTTCTAAGCGTCTGATTTTCCCGTCGGGAGAAGAAGATGGAGACCGGAGTAAGGTCTCACCAGGGCGAAACGTTCGTCCACCCGCTCTCTAATCCCGGAGCTGCGGGGATCTGCCCTGAAATGTTGGAGGTTGCAGAAGAGGCCAGCCGGGCCGGGGACTTCAACTTGGCCGTGGAGATCTATAGCTCCCAACTCGCAGATCTCCAGCAGCCTGACAGGGGCTTGTGTTTGAGGAAGGCAGACTCGCTAGCCCGTGCCGGGCGGATATCTGAAGCGCTGGACTCGTACTGCACAGCGGCCAGCCTTGGTAAGCTGCGCCCGGAGGAGCTTCAACTCCTGGTGGAAACAATCGCTCGAACTCTGCGTGAGAAAGAGCTGGGCATCCACGCCACGGTAAACTGGAGCAGTAAAAGCAGCAGCGGGGAAGACGGGTTTCAAAATAGTGGGGAGTGTGAGGATGATGAAGCCCTGGACTTGTTTTCCTGCCGTCTCTGCAAATGCTTGCTCCACGAGCCCACAACCGTGGAGTGTGGACACACTTTCTGCAAACGCTGCATAGAGGACGACTCTGTCACAAACTGTGTACACTGCAAACAAAATTTGAGCAGGAAAGAAGGACTGCCGAACGGCCGGAGAATAAACGTCGTACTCAGTGGCCTCTTGGACAAACTGTTTGCAACTGAGAGTAAAGCTAGGAAATTATGGATCGAAGGAGAGGATTCGTGGAAAAAACAGAACCTCTCGGAAGCCCTGGAGAAGTACAACAGAGCAGTGGATCTAGGTAAGACTGACACACAGCCTCTACATCCGCACCGAGAGATATCCGTGCGCTAATTCTTGCTTTTAACTTGATATATTGCTATTAAAAGTGTAATTTTTTGTGTGCAGATGACCTACTTCTTTCAGTCTTAACTTCTCGGTGTCACCGATGAGGGGCGCCACCCTCTCCTATCTAGATTGTACCGAGGTGTGGTGTTACGTGACGCCGTCCGTCTTTACCAAAGCAGTACACAGCCTCCCCGTGCACATGAAGAAACAACAAAACGGTTGTTTAATGCTGCTTTTCCCTTTATACTTGGCAGGGCTGTGTTGTTTTCACAGAGCTGCGGAGGGGACGTCTGTATGTAGTTCTCTGTACTTAATGCCCCACTTAGTTTTTCCACTGTTATGCGATCTCCGTTATGTAAACCGAAAATTTTATTTGTTCAGTCGCTTCTGTAGAAATACATTCATTCGAATGCAGTCTGGTCGGGTTTGGCCAGTGTCCTTCTAGAAGAAGGCCATCATATTGTCTCTGGTTTGACATAACCCTCATCTCCTCCCCTTATATATATGGCGTTGGATAAGCAGTGTTGGGTAACGTTTGGGTGAACGGTAGTTGGTCATTAACTGTACTTAAACAAAAAAAAAAAAAAACAACAGCCTGCTT
>VURO01050490.1:0-20980 GCA_015108175.1 Pelvicachromis taeniatus | reverse complement strand
TTGTTTTTTAAGCCCATATAAAACATGTCTGTCTGATCAGGTGGAGGGGGAAGAGCTGACAGAGCTTCTGAAGCTGCACGACTCCGTGTATGATCAGGCCAACGGCTGGTTCACATCTCTGAAAGACAACATGAAGAGTCAGATACTCAGCCACTTTGGACACCTTCCCAGCAAAGACCCGGACCCACAGGTCTGAAAGTGTAGTGTAGTCTCACGGATTTTTATTTAGAAATAAAGGCACAGTTTGAACACCTTGTGATGGCAGGGGGAAAAACAATGAAAACAAATGGAGAAAGAAAATCAGCGGCAGAAAATTCTTTTGCATTTCATATTAGGCAAGGTTTCCAGTGTTTGCCCGATATTAAATCTTTAAGATGCAAACAATGATAAATGAAAACAGTAGTCGGCAGACACACATTTGCCCTGTGGGTGACAAATAAATTCAGTTAAGGTTCGTGTGATATCAGGCAGAATTCAGATCAAGACTTCTTGATACAAACCATCATTTGATTGCTTACAGCTTACATATGTGGGATTTCTACTAATGATGGATATAGGTATGATTTATATATTAAATAAGCATTACCAATAAACTTTTGAATACCCTACATGAGTAACTGTTTTGGCTGCAGATGGCAAAATAGAAAAACTGTGTGTTTTAAAACAAAGAATTGTGTCTTCTAAAGTCACATAAAATGACTCCATTAGAAAACTAGGCCTTTGCTAAGTCATGTGACCACTGAAGGTTTTATAATTTAGTATAAACTGTTTTTAAATTGAAAAATCTTTGTTGTACTACAGGCCAGTCCCAGTGGTCCAGCCTGGTCCTGGTGGCTGCTCGCTGTTCTTCCCTTGGAAAACCGTGCCCAGCTCACAATCCTGGCCATGACCTCCCTCAAGGATCGCCTCATTGCCATCCGAAGAGTCCTCATCTTTGTCACTCGCAAGAGGCCACGGTGATGGGGAGCTGCTTGGAAGAACCACTCTGGCATCTATGCAGTTCGGTCATTCGTCTGTTCGTCGGGTCGCTCCTTTACTGGTTCATTCAATACTTTGTACATGTCTTTACTCCTTCATTCTCTCGTCTTCTCCTGCATCAGTTTACACTCAGATGCTCATTCCTCTGTCACATAGCCTTCCCGAACGCCCGTGTCAGTTCTGCTGAGAGTATCGGGTGGGTCACAGCACTGGCATGATGGTGTTCCTGCTTTCTTTCTTCATCCAGCGTCTCCCCACCAGTTTAACTACTCGTGAGTGAACCAGACCACTGATCTTTGATGTGGCGTTCTTAGTCTTGTTGGAGGAAAAATCGATCGGGCTGAGCAGGGATGCTTTCATTAGGGTCAGCATGGGCTCTCTCTATGAAGGAACAAAAACCTGTTCAGTGTGATCAGGTTCAAGAGGAATTGTTCCTACACGTTTTAAGCAGTGTTTAACAAAATGGGATCAGAGCTGTGCAGTCTTCAGGATTCACAAGTGGGAACCAAAAAGCAAAACACAAACCCCAGTGATGTATGAAGAAAAAATGCAAAAATACTGCATGATGGCAGCACATGTGAATGTACTGGCCAGGTTGTAGGTTGTAGATGTTTTTGTTTTTTTTTTTCCTCCCCCAAGACTACATATACAGACTCGGTATTTTGTTAATTGTGTGATACAGATTTCATCAGGCTTGCTTGTGGCACAACTAGGACTACACTCCTACAATGCAGTATTTATCAAAAAAGGTGTAGCTTATTTTCTAAAGAAGACAGCATGGTGGACGAGGAACAACTCAGGCAGACCAACACCCTGAAAAAGCATCATAAAGCAGGAGAGACAAATCCACACTTCCTGCCAGCGCTTTCACAATAAAATCAGTGTGCGTTATATTTAAAATTTGGCCATTTACTCTGGAGTTAAATTACTCTGGAGTCAGATTCAGGGGTTGTGATTCCATCGACCCTTCAACAAAAAAAAACAGAGGTGTTTCTGTCAGGTTGCCCAGCCCACTTGGTGAGGATAAAGAAAGAAAAAGACGCTTGTCTAGTAAGTGGACAAGCAGCTGATGCCTTGCTTGAAATCTTCCTGAACCGAACTCTTGTGCATAAGCATCGGTACCTCAGATTGTGTGAAAAGAAGGAATGAATGCCATGAAAGCCTTTGTGTTGAGATTGTGATTTCACTCATCATAACACTAAAAACCACCACAGACAACACTGTGTAAGATCAAGTGCAACTCTAGATCTGCACTACTTGTTCTGAAGAGTGATTGAGCGTAGGACTAAAGCTTAAACCTCCACGTGCTAGTGTTTAGGAAAGAGCAGATAACAATGCATCCCGATAATGCTGATCTGGATTTTTTTCTTTTTTTTTCTTTTTTTTTTTAAATGTCCTAAATGTAGCATATCTTTGGGACTTCAAATACAGATGTAGTTATAGGGGCTGATTGTGTATTTTTGTTTGTTTCTCTTTCTCTGCTATGCCCTTCGGTGTATGTATATGTTCAAATTTTAATTTGGGTAAATTTCTCTGTGTATAAATGTAACTCTGAGGCCTTTTTAATATTTTATTTAAGGAACGTTTCAAACGTGCTCTCTCATCCTCTTCCTGTACATTTACATGCACACTGTAATGCAATTCCTGGATTTTTCTAATGAGCAGTTGGATATGATATGTTATGTTGATATGAAATCACCCAAGCACTTTATGTATCGCTGATGCCTGACAGACATGTCGATATGAACATTTGCAAAGTTTTTATTATTATTTGTTTTCTCTTCTAAACGTGGAACTTTTTTGCTGCTACAGACCGTTTCTCTTGGCACTAAAAATCCTAAAAACGGCACACAGTAATGATCCATTACGCCAAATTTGCATCTTGTTTAAAGGGTTTTTTGTTTTTTGGGAGTTTTTTTTTAATTGGCCTTAAATTTCTTTGTACCTGTTAGTTAAATTCAGCTTTCTACCCACAATTTCAAGCTCTCACTGTGTCTGTTAGCAATAACATATGAAGCATGCCAAAAAGGAAAAAAAAACGAAAACAAGCTTGATGGAGGCTTTAAAAAATCCAGAACATAATTTTGCACGTGTGGATTTTCTTAGTGAGAAAATGAATGTAAATGAGAAAATTCTAAATGTCTAAAAGGAGATTTCTATATATTTATCCTACAGATAGAATTTAGTGGTTCTCAGTAATTAAGAGCGTCCTGTATCTCTATGCAGACTTCTAAGCAGATTAGGTCGTGGCTATAATTGCATTGTCAGTGTGCATATAAATGCATCTTATCTCTGCGTTGCCGTTTCCTTTTCAAATGTTTGTGACTCCACTGCAGTCACGTGCTCTCTGCATGGGAGCGGTGTTCACAATGTGCTGCATTTCCCTGGCGTATTTGTAAAGGGAGCTCTTATACCTATTTTTTATTGCAAATAAAGGAAAGCACATTCACTCGTGTCCATCTGTTTTGTAGCTGTTTAAGTGGATAAGCATATTGATGAAGGCATGATGTAGTGTATGTACATGCCCATGGTATGTACGCCTATGATGGTGATTTTTTTTTTTCTACTTGATATTATCAGTTGTGATGTAAGCTGTGGGCTATTTCATATGTAAGAGCCAGGAGAAAACCATGGATGTTGCAGGTATGTTGTATATACAGTCATGATGAAAAGAGAGTGCACCCTCTTATAGGTATAAAAGTTTTATCAGGGAATGGTTATAAGGCCATTTCCAAATAATTTAAAGTCTATAATTGAAAGAGAAAAGTTATTCATGAAAGAATGAAGCTGAAACTACTGAAGGTGTTTGACAGCCTTCCCAGGAGTGGACATCCCAGCAACTTCACCCCGATGTCAGGCCGTGCAATTCTCAGAGAAACCGCAAAACACAGAAGAGCTATCGAGGACCTCAGACCCTACAGGCCTCCGCGTGTTGCATGTTAAAGATTATGGCAGTACAATTAGAAAAAGACTGAACAAGTAAGGCTTTTTTGAAAGATTGCCTCTCTAAATAGAGGGTGGCAGCACAGCTAATGTTTGCAGAGTTGCATCTGAACAAACCTCAAGACTTCTGTCCTGAAGTTCTTCGTCCATCCACAGGACCTGGAGACCTTACACTTATTGTTAATCGAATTCAGAATCCAAACTTCTTCCACAATTCACAAGTCATTAAGAACATTTCAAGTTATTGCTGCTAAAAGTGGTTCTAATTTAGCTCCTTAGTCTTAGTCTTTCAGGCAGTCTGCCTTTGCATCTTGGTTTAATTTTTGTTAAATAAATAATGACATGATGTAATATGACATGTGCTCTTGTTCATATCAACATGACCTATTTTCAAGTCCTTCTACGAACAAGATATTTTTTGTATTATGCCCTGATATTTAAAACCTTAGAACTGACAGAGGGTGTACTTTATTTGTTTAATCATGTACTTTATCCCATTAGGTTCCTGAGAATCCCTATTTCTAGTTGTAACAGTGAATGAGGCCTAGACATCAAATGTGAGCTATTCAGGCTAGGCAAGGAGAGAGGGAAAATGCCGGTGTGGTGCTGCCTTCCTCCTCCCTCAGTGAGACTGCAGATTTGGCTCACTCAACCAGTGTAATCCAAACAACAAACATCTACCTGTTTCGTTCTCCTCTTAGGCTGCACTGGTGTTTTATATAGTCTGTACAATGTGACTGTTACTGGGCAAAATGAATTGTGGATGTGCTTTGCTTTAGCATCTGTGTGCCACAGGGGGGCAGTGTTTGCTGGAAGATAGCATGTGAGCTGAATGATGGGTGCATTGAGTTCATACAGGCCTCCAGCTGAGAGGAGACAAGACTATAGCAACATCATCATCACATCCATGTAGAACATCCATCATGCTCTGACACATCTTTGATGTTACACAAAGTGCATGCTGTCAACATTAAAAAAGCATCCTGACAGCGCTGCCATCAGATAAACAGCATTGTTTACAACCACACAAATAGCCACAGTATGCACACAACTTATGGTATTTTCAAGAAAGGTGTCTTTTGTTTTCATGTACTTTTCTAAAGAACAGAGGCCTGTCCTCCTCCACTCTCATCCAAATCCAAACCCTGCCACAGGTATCAGAACACATTGCCACCGAAATGTGGTAATGTTGGCGCAGATATGTGAAAAGTCCACAAACTGAGCTTCCCTTAATTTTTTCATAGTAATAGCATCAAATTATCAAGAGTCACCTCAAGGTGCTTGGTGTTGTAAAGTAAAGATTGTACCGTAATACAGAGAAAACCCCCAAGTCAGACGACTCCCTATGAACAAGCACTGGGAGACAGTGGGAAAGAAGGAAAAACTCCCTTTTATGAGGAAGAAACCTCCAGTAGAACCAGGCTCAATGAGAGAATGCCATCTGCTGTGACCAGTTTGGGGTGAGGGGAGGAAGACAGGATAGAGGAGGTCACTGGGTTTGGTTGGAGTCACAAAAGAATCAATTGTAACACCTGATTTCTTTAACCTCAACTGCCATAAATGCCTGTCGATGCATGAGATGTTTGCAGTCTTTCTCCTGTGCCATCTTGAGGATAAAGGGCTCAAACGTGCACATAAGAAACGTCATACAGAGGCTGAAAAGTAAAGTAAAACATTTTAGGAGAAAACTAGGTGTACCTCCTGCTTTCTGTCAAAAATCATAAATATGTTTAGCAAACTGATTTTTGTCCAGATTTGTCATTTCTGCCTCTTGTTTGCTACGTCCAAAGAACACGAGGTGTTTTTTCTTACCGCCCCGGGCATCGTTTTTTATTCATAAACCAACACGCCTTCAATGATGGGAAGCCATACTAGCATTGCCACAGTTACATGTTACTTCAGGTAATCAGTGGCACTGAGGTCTAGGCTGAGGTAGAACTAGTCACTGTCAATCCTGCTTTTACCAATGAATGTGATGAAATGGCAAATCCAGCTTCATCAACATGCTGACATGCAGTCACACATCACAGCTTCGATGGCACAGAGGATAAAGGAGGAAGCACAAGCAGATCAAACACAAGCAGGGTGTTAGTGCAGTGTTTGACCCATCCAAGCACACAGCCTAACCAAACACACACACGCAGAATAAACAGGATAAAGGAATCAGATTCATTTTCCACAAGTGTGTGTGTGTGTGTGTGTGTGTGTGTGTGTGTGTGTGTGTGTGTGTGTGTGTGTGTGTGTGTGTGTGTGCCAATATGTTCACAATGTGTAACAGATACGTTTCTAAGTTTAAAAAACAATCAGTGTGATGTGAGTGGTGTTAAAGATATTTAATAGCTTATGAATGGACAAGCTTACACTTATGCCTCACCTTGTATCACAACTTGGAAAACCTGCTTACAATTGCAAAATGTTCTTACTCTTATAAACTATTCTTACTTACTGAACAGTTGCTCCTTTTAAGTGGCTAAAACTTAACTTATATAATATTTGGATCAAAGCCTTCTCTTTAATCCAGCTCTTGGTCCCTGTTTGACCTGATTAACAGCCATGGTTGTTGAGTCACTGTGTGTGAGTACCATCTCATGGCATTAGAATTACAAACATGAATGTCCAGTGACAAAAGCCACTTCCTCCACCTCCAAGGTGTGGATCAGTGGCAGTGGGTGTGTTTGTGACCGGGATTAAACGGTATTGTTTGTTATTTCAGGTTCAGCCCGGTTGTGAGCATTGTTAGAAACTTCTCCTTCTGGCTTCCCCTCCACCGTACTGTTTTTGATTTCATCATTATGTTGCGTAGCAAGTCAAAGCTCAGATACAGATGATACAAATGAGTAACCTGACACATGGAAAAGTAACTTGTGAGAAGAGCTTGTTAAAAAGCACACAGACACGCCTCTTTGTCGCGATCTGACAAGCTCCTCGGTGAAGAACCATCAGAGATAAACATGCATTATGGAAACCTAAGGGAGAAAACCGAAAAAGAAAATACCTGTAAATGGGCAAACACTGACGAGCCGAGCTTCAGCAAACATTGCACTCTGTGAGTCACTCTGGGCAGGCTCATGAAGAGTCTGAGTATATTTTCCAGGTCTAGAATAAACTAAGCAGCCTAATTTACATGTCCAGCCTGGCATCTCCAAAATATCCCTTCTATAGATAACACATGAAAGCAGGGCACACCCAGTGGTTGATACTTTGATGTCTTTGGGTCATCCCCCTTCATCACCTTCAAAGGAAAGACTCACTCAAGCGGGCAAGAGCACAATTTTTAGGGCACAGTGCAACATTATTTTTATCCCCAACAGGATGTTAAACAGCAGCTCTTACAATAAAGACATATGACCCAATCCCTGCCTTCGGATGTCTTCATACTTTGTCCTTGATAATGCATGATGTTCCTTCATATGTAGTCCCTTTTCTCCCAAATGTAATTGTTCTAAAAATCTGTGAACCTCATCTTCTTTAAATGATGCAATCAAAGTTATGTTTTTGGGTTTTTTTTATTTTATTTAAAGTGCCCCTTTATACAGTGGCAATAATATTATACTGAATGTATATTTATATATGTTTACATGTGCTTCAGATTCCAGTGGTTTTGTTGCATGTGGGCTGACTGATGTTCATTTTTTCCCTTTTTTTTGGTGTAGATGGATTGACAATTAAAAGTGAGCGAGGCAGCGGAATAAGCCGTAACAGCTGAATTACCTGAGAAATGTAAAACTGTAGCATAGGAAGAGAACAAAACCAGACAAAAAACAACAAAAACTGTGAATTTACTGCAGAGAACAGATTGGGGACAAATCGCAGAACAAGAATCAGGAAACAGTAAATACTGAACTGACTGGCTGAAGAGCTGCTGATGGCTAAAGACAAAAATACAAAAAAACAAAAAGTTTGAACTGTCTTATCCAAACTTGCAAATAAAGTTGTCATTATTGAGAATCTGTTGGTGGCTCATGAAGACACAATATTACAATGATACATCATTAAATTTCAGCCTACTAGTGTGTTCTTGCAAATGTTAAATGGTAAACTTCTACACTGAGTGAATTTAAAACTCCAACCTAAAGGAAGAGATTGAGCTAAGGTTATAGATTCACCATGTGTCTTTAAGGTCTAGCAACTTTCATAGCAATTAGCCACATAACTGTCATGAAATTTCACCTAAATGTAAAGCTATTAACCTAAGAAGGTGCAGGCAAAGTCCCAGAGTCACCAAGGAAGTAGCATCAATGCCAAAAGGACTATAAACTCACTGGTCTCTTTATTCGGTATAGCCTGGTGGTACTGGTTTGGACACCCTTTGCCTTCAGAACTGTCTTAATTATTCGTGGCACAGATTCAGAAAGATTTCTGAGATTTTGCTCCATGTTAACATGATGTCATCGCACAGTTGTTGCAGATTTGTCATTTGCACATCCTTGACAAGAATCTCCCATTCTATCGCCACATCCTAAAGGTGCTCTGTTGGATTGACATCTGGTAAATTTTGAGGCCATTTGACTACAGTGAACTCTTTGTCTTGTTCATGAAACCAGTTATTGTAAACAAATCACGGGAAGACCTGACAACATTTGTATGCTTTTTAGCATCTCTTTATTTCGCACTCTTGCGGTTGCTGTCACAAGCACACGGCTGCAGCTCTACAGCTGTCATCCACACACATCACCAACAACAACAGCCATGACCCAGTACAGACTTTTTATGGCGGCAAGGTGTGATTGCGGTTGTCGCTTAGGTGCGTCCGCCTTCCCTGCAGCGGCACCGCAGACCACGCCTCGCCACAGAGATTATGTGAGCTTTGTGACATGGCACATTATCCCACTGGAAGCAGCCCTCAGAGGAGTACATAGTAGTCAAAAGTGGATGGACATGATCACCAATAATACTCAGGCAGGCTGTCGCCTTTAAACGACGCTCTCTTGGGATTTGCGGGCCAAAAGTGTGCAAAGAGAATATCCTCCACACCATTACACCATCAGCTGCTTGTTCTGATGACCTCAAAGCCGGATGGATTCATGGTTTTGTGTTGTTTACACCCACCATCCAAATGTCACAGCAGAAACTAAGACTGACCTGGCTACATTTTTGTTTTGGTGTAGCCTCAGTTTTCTGTTCTTAACTGGTAGGAGTGGCACCAAGTGTGATCTTCTGCTACTGTAGCCTTCTGTAGCCTGTAGCCTTCAAGGTTTGGCGTCTTGTGCATTCAGACACACTCTTTTGCATATACTGATTGCAGTGAGTGGTTATTTGAGTTACTGTTGCTTTCCTATTAGCTTGAAGTAGCCCAACCGCTCACCATCAGCAGTGCATTTTCACCCAGAGAACTATCACACACAAGCTATTTTTTCTTTTTATTGTCTCTAGTGCATTTTTCATGGTAATATCAATTGTTGAGAAGACCCATTTCAGCCTGGACTGAAGCAGTAAACCAACAGACATTTACTTCAGACATTAGTATCCACGTCACATCCAGCATTAGTCTTCAGGGATGCTGGAGGACAAATTATACTACATGACTTGTAAAAGAGGATGCTGATATCATCGTGATGTGATATGTTATCAGTATGCAGCTAACCACAGAGACATGGCTGCTGACAGGTACTGTAAGAGGGATGGCAGCAGGAAATAATGCAGCCCGTCTGCATAGCAGTGACAGCAGTACTGAAATATTTATCATTGTTTCCATTTCACATGCTCTAATTGCCCTGTATCCCTGTCTGAGATGTGTGTATATATGTATGTGTGTGTGTGTGTGTGTGTGTGTGGGGGGTGCAAACAAAAGCTGGAAGAAAAGAAGAAAGTAGGAAAAAGTGCATAAAGGCAATTAACTACTAAATGAAACAGGACATTTACAATTACATTGTAACTACTGACTAGATTTCTCCTTTATCTGACTGCTCTGATTAGTTGCTGCTTTTTGCATAAGGGTCCAAAAAGCTATATTTAGGGTGACGGACTACTGGGAATTATAGTCATTGATGATGTCTTAATATTGGTCCTTTGTCATGTTACAGCTATAACCCCATCTTTGTTGATAGGACATCAAAGTAGCCAGAAGCAATATAAATATGCAGGATGAGGCTATGTCTGCATAATTGCACTAATCATTAATTTGTGTCTACTGACTTGATAGGTGCATGCCAGCTTCTGCATAGCATAACAGTTATCGGCCATGCTAGTATCCACTGCATCCTCATTCTAGCAATCCTCAATATCCATCGGTTATTTTAGTTTTGTATTTAGTTTCAGTGAGTTTCCAGAGAGGATTTTCTTGTTTAAGTTTAGTTTTTATTGTTTAAAAATGTTTCTGTTTTATTTTGGTTGTAATAAGTGTCCGTTTGTAACTGCTGTATATTGTTGAACGTGCTTGTGTGAATGCGCATGTGTAGAAATTCTTCGGGGTGGCGAGGAGAGGTGTGAGTTTGGTTCAATGCCCCAGAAAGCCTAGTACCGTCCCTGGGAGAAAGAAGGGGCGGGGAATGAGGAACGAGAGAGGCAGAGAGACTTAGGGACAGAGTGCGAGAGAGAGAGCGAGCGATCGAGAGGGCGGAGAGTAGAGCGAGAGAGAGAGAGAGAGAGAGAGCGGTCCGGCACTTGGTCGGTATGTAGCAGCAGCAGCGGAGCTTCTGTCTGGGACTATAGCGAGGGAAAAACGCACCCTGGGCTGAAAATATTAGTAACGGGATTACATTTCAAACTACCCGAGGATGAGACACACGCCGTCCGCCTGAAGGAGACCAAGACACGCCGTTATTCCGCTAATTTACCACCTTTTTAAACGAAAATGGCGAACGACTCTCCGGCTAAAAGTCTGGTGGATATAGACCTGGCATCCCTGAGGGTGAGTGTGTTTCACAGTGACATATTCACACTCCCGTTTACCCTCTTTCTCCCCGTTTTTTTTCCTTTTCTTTTTTTTTATTTTACAAAAATACAATGACACAGCGAGGCAGTGCTGTTGTTGACACAGCCCTACGGCAGCTTTTCTTTGTCTATATCCGCTGGCATGAGAAGCGAACCGGGCGCAGCCGGCTCCAGCATCGAACGAACCCGCTTGTAATTGCTGCGGGGAATCAATTAATCCGCTTCTGCTGTTTGTCTTTTTCTTTCAAATCCAGGATCCTGCTGGGATTTTCGAGCTGGTGGAAGTGGTCGGAAATGGTACATATGGACAAGTCTACAAGGTTGGTCTGAGCCTCCATCTCTCTCCCTGTTTCTCACTCTGTGTGTGTGTGTTTAAGCACCATCCGAGAACAAACTGGCGGCGGAAACTGGAGCACAAACATGCATTTATGTATTTTTTCCTCTCTCACGGTCTCAGGAACACGTTTATTATAACATTACCCCCTCCCCTCCTTCACTTGGGACCAGTGCGGTCTGTACTGGATTATCTCTGATAGCGTTTTGACCTTTCTCTGCTTTACATCGATGTATTTATTTTAATTATTTCATTTTAATGCTATTTAACGATGCTAACATCATCCCGGTAACGTTAGGCCTATTTTGGTCCTGAAGAGATCCCTCCTCCCTCTTTTCTCCTCATCCACACCCCAGTGAAATATTCCTTGCACAGTGCACGCGTTGCCTCGCACTGACAGGGCCAACCCAATCCGTGCATGACAGGCTTTACCACGCTGACCGACTTGTGCGCCATTGGGTGGGCGGTGTTTCATTGCGCATTTGTGCACACCGTTGCCCGGCAGGCCTTTCTGCTGGAGCGGCCCTGTGCTGCATTAATGAGAGGGGGGAGGAGGTAGGCCTGTTCATCCCATCACACTTAGCGGAAAAAGCATTTGATGGAAACCTGGTGCTCTTGCAGCCCACTTTTCCACCTCCATGGCCCGGCAGAGATGAGCAGCAGAGCAGCGATACCACCCTGTTGTTATTTGGCAAAACTGGGAGCATAGGGAAAATAAAGGCGGAATGGGTTTCAGTTGATGGATCTGCCAGGGCTTCTGTTGAGCTGGCTCCTGGAAAATAGTGTCTCGCGCACATGGAGCTTTGTATCATATAAAGCTTTTGCGTTTCTGAATGTTGTTATGGTTTGTTTTCAAAAGATGTCACATGAGTATCACGTAAAACACAAAGCCGGTAAGGCTTGGGTGGCTGTGACCTGCAGTCATTTGCAACATCCAATACTTGTGTAGCACAAATTGCAAGTCAAATCTGTGATCCACTCTTATATTCCTTAAGCTAGAAAATAGTGTGTGTGTGCATGCGTGCGTGTTTTTCCCCTTCTGTGCTGCATTCTAGCAATGGCTTTGTCCCAGCTCAAATCCTTTTGGAAAAGCTCCAAGTGAATTTCACTGAACAACAAACACCTTGACTGATTTTTGTGGTGCACATGCTCTCTCCAAAAGGTTTTTTTATAGGACTAATTGAAACACTGACTTAAGGTTTTGTCGAGCTCTTTTCACATGTGAACACATATTCAGATATTGTCTGAAGTTGTTCTTTCTCACATGTCGCAGGCAGTGGAAGGGATTGCGTGCCGGCTGTGATTTCACTGCTGCAAATACACCGTTAATTTAAGTGTGTTGCCTCGCCGGTGCGTGCAGGAGGCATGACTTTACTTGCTAGCTGTGAACAAACCAGTCTTATCACATGAACTGTTCTTAAGTCTGTGCATCTGGACGTCACACAGATTTTATAGTAGAGAGCTAGGAGGTTAAAGTATGATGGGTGAATGTCTTGGAAAAGTTCAGGACTGCTATGCATAAGGTAAGCTAGGCAGGGGTTGAATACAGTCAGTTTCTGCTTAGCTTAATCAGCTCTTACTAAGTAAGCATTAAATCGTGATTTAATTTGGATGACAGAATTGTTTTTGGACAGTACACAGGGGGAGGGGGTAATTCTGTCATTTCAGTATGACTGCAGCTGTCAGCCCAGTGTTCTTGAAGTGGATAGCGACAAGATCTGCAAATGAAAAAAACTACATTTTTATGGTTTGCTTTGATTTCAGTGCCCAAAGAGATGATTTTAAAAAGAGTCACACCAGCCTCATAATATATTTAGTACTGCTGTTATGAAGGTTGTAACATGTGTTAGAGATCGTGACATGAAGAAGATTAAAAATAGATTAAAGTTATACATAATTATGTTCATATATGTTCTATTTTATAAATCTTGGTCAAGTCTGTGTTTTGGACTGCCTGCTCATTGGCTAATGAGTTGTCATTCACAAGTCACTAGCCACTTAGCTACTAAGATAAAGTAATGCTTATCTCGAGTCTTCAGACGAAACTTCCGAATCTAGTGGGTGACATCGTGGTCGCACGTCCATCTTTTACACTGTCCACCCCACTGAGTGGTCCTGCAATCCTGAAGTGAATAAGTATAAAAAAAGAATGGATGGATATAGGCTATGTTGTGTATGTATTGCTGGTTAACATTCATACATGCTCCATATGGTAGCAATGGTATGAGATCATCTTAAAGCCTTGATAGAGTCCATATGGAACAGTTACTGTGGAAAAAGGCTTATTTTGGTTTTACTAATGCCTCCAGTCCTAAAGCGTGAATGGAAACCCATGATAAAGGTTTCTTTAGCCTGATTTGAATAAAATCCAATTCTCCCATTCATTTCTATATTATTATCAATTTTTATTTTTCAGACATTATAAATGTCAATAAGGACACATCAGCAAAAGGCTAATAGGGTGTATCTCAGGAGGTAGAGCAGGTCACCTACTGATTGGAAGGTTGGTGGTTTGATTCCTGGCTCCTCCAGGGATGCCAGTTATCCTTGGGCAAGATATTAACCCCAAGTGTGAATGTTAGCTAGAAAGCACTTAACAGCATAGAAACAGTGCTTGTGTGAATGTGGCATGTTGTATACATCTCTACTCCGGGAGAGTAGAAAAGTGCTATATCATAATATTACCCAATGATACTGGCTGGGCTCTAATCCAATCTTATGCAAGCATACATATAGATCATGAGCTTATGTTCGTCTGACCTTTCGTATTTTACACATGTACGTTAAGCGTCGGTGTTCACAGAAGAGCACAAGGCTCTACTGCATCTTTGCTTCTTAGGATTAAACTAGTAACTGGCAGCACCAAACGATTCCTCTGATTGAGATGAGCGCCACTTTGAATTTCTAGTCATGGATGACGAGGCCGGTCCCGAGGCGAGCCTCTGTGAATTCATGCTCGGTGTGTGTACAGTGAAATTTCTCCTTGTAATTATACACAGTGGGTGTGTTTGTTCGGATGTTTTTGTTTTTTCGGTGCTGCAAGAATAACAAGACCGAATGAGATCTTGATTAACTTTGAATTATTATTTTTTTGTTTTTGTTGTTGATGGGTTTTTTTTGTTTTTTTTTGTGGCTGGCAGGGAGGTGACGGCGATGGTGGCTGTAATCGTTTCATTAGAGCAGTGGACAAGTGGTTTTGGAAATGCTCTGATGCAGTGAAGCACAAATTAACCTTGACATTTTGAGTTTAGTTCCTCAGGATTCAATGAATCATAATCACGTGTGCCAACCAGGGTTCGAGTGAAGCTGAGCCTTTTTTTTTTTTTTCTGTGCTTGTCTGCGCCGCCTGCCTCGCTAACATCTGACCCAAAAACCTATGTGTGTCTGCATGTGTGTGTCGCTGTGTGTGTGTTTGGGTCTGCACATGTGCACTTGATCCTCCACACTTGGCAATTGGTCAGGTTTCCCAGGCTGGCGAATAGCTGCAGAGCATGACAGAGTGAGGAGTGTTGCAGCTGTGTGCACCGACAACAGCTGTTGGGACAGAGAAATAAAAACAGGAGAGCAAGCGGAGGGGTTTGAGAGAGAGACAGAGAAGATGAAATACACAAGAGAGAAGATTTCACCATTGAGGTAGCAAAGTGTTTTAATTTGCTTGTAGAAAGTAAAGACGAGGCCCTCAGTGCATCGCTCGAACCACTGTGCAATGCACGTATTAGATCGAACATCCCAGATGACAAGCTTGCTTCCACACAATGGGGTTTTGAGTTTAGCGTAATGTGTAGGTTTCACTGGATTTCTTTGAAATGAAAAGATGAAACATCTGCAAAAAACATGAAAAGAGACAAATGAATATGAAGAGGTCATAGTGTTTCTGTTTCCATTTAAACAGTGGGAGGTAAGGGAAAAATTCAATCAAAGCTGAAGAGACGAGCTGGAGGAATTTTTTTTTTTTTTAAACTCTAGGGTAAGGCCACACTCAGCATGTGGGGCTGGGAATCCCCCTCTCTCTGAGGAAATGGTTTAACCCATTTATGACTTGCTGAGCTTTGAGTCTCGTGGAGCTTCTTTTCTTCACTCACCGTTTCAGGCTCACCGCTCACGCCGTTGTATAAAGTTGTAACAAAGTATCCGAGGCGCGTGAACGAATAAGCTTTTTGGCTTTGCTTCCCAAAGATGGAGCTTGTTACCTCACTTGTAGAGCGAATGGAAATTTGTGAGGAAGCAGTGAAACGGCGGAAGTCATCAGCGTGGTGAGGAGAAGTTGATGGCTGCGCTCTGATGGCTAGATTAGAAAAACCACAGCCCTGTTCCTGTTGTTCTGTCATTTGTCCACACAATGTATATCAGAGGTTTCTGATACATAAAAACTCAGCAATAATATGAGATTTAAAATGGAGTGGGAGATGACACCGTGGATCATGTTCAGCTTATTGTCAGCATGCTAGAGGGAGTACAACATATCATTTGAAATAATGAAAGCCTGAAACTGTCCAGTTTTTACATGAACAATTAGAATTTGTACTTTTAAAGGCCTTTACACACCCTTAAGTTTTCATTAAAACTACAGATGGGCCACAAGATTAAAATGCCCGACAGGCACAGTGGGTAACTTGGCTCATCTTGTTATGGTGCCGTGTTCTGTTGGGAAACGTGGCATTCATGCAGATGCCACCTTAA
This sequence comes from Pelvicachromis taeniatus, assembly GCA_015108175.1. Taxonomy (NCBI): domain Eukaryota; kingdom Metazoa; phylum Chordata; class Actinopteri; order Cichliformes; family Cichlidae; genus Pelvicachromis; species Pelvicachromis taeniatus. Next base: position 5,172 of record VURO01050490.1, on the reverse strand, counting down.
GTCCTAAATCAAAAAGCAAATTAAGCACCCTGCCTCAGTGTGCCTCAAAAATACTGCGAAAACTGCACGAGGTATATACCATCCAAATGGAGTAAGATACGCTGGGACAGGCCTGATCCATGGAAGACCTGCCCAGCATCCCAACCCCAAAGGACTCAGTGCCCATGAGTTTGGTGTCAGCAGACAGCACAGGATAGCTCACCACCACCTCGATGGGTGAGAGCTTATTTAAAGGCGTTTAGGGGACCTGCACACTATTAGACAGGTGTGAGTTTAAAAAATAGTTTTTATTTTTTTATTGTTGTGGCTGATCGGTGGAAAATAAGTAAAAACCTAAGATAATTAGACTTTTAAGTTAAAAAAGACCTGAACTCAATTAGAAAATGTGAATAAAATGAAAGCCAGATTGCACGGCAGGCTGTTCTCCGCATATCAGACATACGCCACGTATGTACTGCCTCACCCTGGTGCAGTGTTTTGTAATTGTCGTTCTCTAACCTGCCATTTCAGTGGTATGTGAGGACTTTATCTGTAGCACTTCCAATATATAGTGTACCAGTGAAACTCCAGTGCCAGATATTCTGTGCAGATGACAAGACCATGTGTTTCCTATATTCTGTTTATGTTTTGGACGTAGAATCATCAGCACTAAGATTCTGCATTTCCTCTGCAGTTTTCACCTGGATCTCATCACCACATTGTGGGAAAAGATGAAACGCATTTAAAGTCATAACATCGATTTATCCCCCAGTAGTAACCGGCATGAGTGCTGTAACTTGTTTATAATTTGGTTTATTTCACAGGAAGCCAGTGAACAGAAGTAAGTGTAGGTGTGATAGCACCTTTAGCCTTGATTAAATGTTAGGTTGCATCAGCTCTAACAGCTGCTGTCAGCAAAAATCAATCATTTTTTGATTTGTTGCATTTTCGATTCATAAATCTCTGGTGTTTAAGATAATGCCTGCAAAATGTGTCCGACTATGATCTAAAACATCCCATTTAAGGCTGGAAATAAAAAAAATAAAAATGATCTGAACAGATAATAAACAGCCATTCAAAGCAGTTTCACTTCTTCTGTAAGTCTTCATCCTGACTTTCTAACAGGAAAGATGCTTTTTTTTTTCTCTTTGCTGATAAAGTGAAGCTGGGTGTGGCTCTCCATCAGCTGTATGTCATCTGCCGGGTAGAGCACCATTACTGTAAGTGCCTCAGAGGAGATGCACCGCAGCATATGCCTGAATGCATAGCTGATCTGTCAGATACATGGATGTCTAAGTACTCAGGCTCTGTTTCAGGTTTCCTTCAACCCACTGTAAGTCTACATCTGTATCTGAAAAAAATCATTTGCAGGAGGTTCAGTTTGTTTCAATGGACCGACTGCTGTGCTGTTTTTGACTACTAAATATTGTCCAACTGCATTTAGTAATGCTCACATCTACAGAATAATTGGGTTTTCTTTCAAAGTGTTTAATGTAATTCATTAAAAATCATGCCTTACTTTATTTGTATCACCATACCTCATACGTAGCTGGCCAAAAATAATTGGGCTAGCAATATAATTTTTTTTAATTTTTTTTATCAGCTAACAACTCAACATGATGATTAATCCAAGTGGAGATTTCCACTGATGCGTCTTTTTGTCACTATAATTTTTAATCTTGACAAAAGCCACTTCCTTAATGAAGACTGGACATTTAAATGTGTTGCAAAGTAAATTTCCACATTTCAGTGACTCAAAATATCCACAGAATAAAGGTGTACGAGCTTAAACGTATGTATTTAAAAAAAAAAAAAAAGGTCTCATCAGAGGCACGTTATTATGCACCTCCTTAATTTCTCTTGTTTTTTAACTAATACGCGTGAAGCTATTTATAGCCGGGGCCCCTGCTCTGTAAAGTGGAGGAACTACAAAGCTGTCAGAAGGAATAGACTCATGCAAAGCTGGCTCACCGGCCTTCCGGCTATTCAAACTGGAATGTAAGTCTTGTCTGCTGCGACCTTTCTTAGCACAGGAAGTGAAGCAGCAAAAGCCTGCCACGTCTCTATGGGGAACTTTCTTTACAGCCAGAGCTGCGCTTATCTGCTGTGACCTTTCCAGACAGAAGAAGTGGAAGCTTTGCCACTGATAGCAGTAACAGGAACCCAACTCTGTCACAGTATTTCATGGAGAAGTTGCACCAAAGCACTGATGGAACTCCTCCTGAGCCTTTTGGTGTAAAGGTTTGCACAAAAGTGCTTCAAAACGCCAACACATAGGTGACTTTCTGGGCTAGAAGTACTTTCTTTTTTTTTTTTTATACAACACAAAGGTGACACTGTTACTGTTGTTAATGAATCTGTTAGCAGTGGCAAACCGTGCCTGCTAGCTAAAGTTAAGCTAAAAATAAGCCACAACCCTCAGACAGTATCTGGGTCATGTTCTTTGATGCTCGCGCTTGTGTGGACCGATGCAGTGACTGTACTGCTGCTGCAGCTGGTGAATCTCCGAGGATCCTTACATCCATCAGCAGAAAGATTTTGTTTTTTCTTTTGTATTTGAAGAGATTTTGACATGGATGATGTTTGCTTTCATTTGTTGTGTTCATGTTTAAACCATTGTCACCAGAACAAGATTGACACCTTTAACTCTGCTGAAGAATTGAATCTGTAGTCGCAGTTTACCTCACTGCTTTTATTGATCCTTTTTTTTTTTTTGGCATGTTTCCTTGAGCACAGCATTGACTGCAGCATTGACTGCAGTTTACATGATCATTTAAACCAACATTAATAATATTATTATTATTATTATTATTTAATGTGTTTGAAATATTTTTTCTCTTTGCTCATATTCTTACATTTATCTTTATTGTAAAATATCAGACTATTTTCAGCTCTTTATTATTTAAAAAACAACAACAACATTTTTCTAGCACAAAACTGATTTGACCCCACAGGTGAATATTGGTAACAGCCTTTGCTAAAAAAAATGTTTATGTGCTTATATCAATCAACCGGGAGACCGTTGCAGCCGATATGTTGGTTGACCCAAAACTTGAAAATCCTGGCATGATTGCCACGTAATCCTTGAGCATGAGATGGCACAGAGGAAAGAGAGAATTAAGTTCAGGACTGATCGGGATAAAGAGACTACAACTTGCTGCTGTTCGGCTCTTAGTTATAGTTTTTAAGATGTAATTGTTGATCAGTCCCTTTGTGCCTTTTAAATACATATTTTATATTTCTGATAAAAGGTTTTTCACAAAGTGAAAGTTTTTTTTTCTCAGGAATTCACCTGAAATTGCTGAAGTGCTGTTATCAGTTCATTTGTTGAAAAGAAATAAAGTAGCTCCTTGTTTGTGTGTGGATGCTTTTTAAGTCGAGACAAATATCCAATACCCAACTCAAACGTGTCATCTTTTGGCCCACATGGGTCCACAATGAGCAGTCTACAGTGGGCTCCTGTACTGGTTTGAAATTTAGGGCACATCTGGGCCCCGCACTGTTAGGCAGCCTGTTGTGTGGGCAAATTGTGCGCTGCCCACATTAAGCAGAGCCCCACAATGGAGCCATGTTCACACTCTTGGTGTGGGGCTGTGGTGGGGGGAGCTTTGTGTCTGTGTTTTGGCTTTTCATCCACACGCAAACAGCATTTTGGATAACTGGAAAACAAAAAACCCTCCTTCCAACTCAGTTTCTGTGTTTACAGAGATTTCATCTTACAACATCAAAGGTGTGTAGCTCTTCTTTTTAAAAAACAAAAAACCCCAACCACATCAGACTCTACCACTTTATTGTTTGTAGGCTTTTGATTAGTCAATATTTCTGTCTAGGTTAGGGTCATATTGCCTCCTGATGCTTTGACTTGACCCTGACAGTGCTTGAGATGGTTCCTTGCATTTTCATGTGGACTGAGATATTTTTCAAAAAACCTTCAAAATCAGATTATGAGGGGTGTCCACTAGTAAATCCATCATTGCTAAAATGAGTGACCAAATACACTCGGGCTGACATTAATAGACCTGTGAGTGGCCTGCCCATGTAAAATCTTGTCTTGATTCCTATTTTAATGCCTGTGAGGAGGGTTTTTGATATATTAGATGGATTAAACTCCCCACTTGTTCCTCTGGCTCAGCTAAATGTCTGAGGCGTCACATGCAAATCCAGACAGTAGCATCAGCTGTGTTTGTCTCAGTTATGCATGTCTATAAAAACCCATCTTTGTTAACACATTGCCCTCTTTTATTTTTTTGGGTTTGTGTCTGCTGGCTCCTGGCAAGGTTGTTATATAATACAGTCAGCTACAGCGTGTATGTAGTGTTATGTGGATGGATGCAGGCGTGCAGACAGTGCAAACAGATGGCTTGTCGAGAGCTCTGCTTGTGTGCTGTGTCAAACTGTAGATGGTACATTTCCGAAAACGAGTAACAAAAGAAATTAGTCTTTGTATTGTTAATGAGCGCACCGTGGCAGTGTTTGGTATGGACCAAAATGTCTGTAGCACTAAAGATTGAAAACCGCCATGTACTGAAATCTGTCATGGAGAACAACAAGTTCTCTATAATCGCATTTTTGTTTTGTAATTTATTTACATCCCAGATCCCAGAGAAGCCAGACAGTCTCCATGTATGCTATAAACAGGTTGCATCAGGTTCCAGTTGGTACATTAAAAAAAATAAATCAAAGCATAATTTGAATATTTAAATTTAATGTGGGTATGTAAACTTTATTTGAGCTTCAAGCTTAATTTAAAAGGAACCCCGACTATTATGACAAGTTGCTCTAAATATTTTACAAATGATCTCCACTACATAAAAACATACTTCAAAATAACTACAATGTTTTCGTTTTTCATTAAATCTTTGTTTTTTAAAACGGTTTTGGTTCCATGGGAGCTGCCATGTTTTTGCGCACACAATGCATTCTGGGACGATGACGTATATAAGTTGTCGGAAGTATTAGCTACGTAGTAGATTAGAACGAGACAGTAAGAATGTAAACTATATGTCATTAAAATGGCTCCACACTTCATCTACCTCTACATGATCAGTAGCTGCATCTTGAAATCCTGCATATATGCCACTTGGTTCTGGATAGACTGTCCTTATTTTGTTTACTGCACATGATGGGATGACTACGTACGCTAGCCAGCCAGCCATACATGCATCAACCAGGTAAACTGTCGATATGAAGCAT
>VURO01050487.1:5625-33773 GCA_015108175.1 Pelvicachromis taeniatus | reverse complement strand
ATGCATACAACAAATGAGGTCTACCTCATGATCTTCAAGCATCTTGCTGTTTTTGGGCTCTTTAAACTGAAGACAACTGCACAAAGCATGCAGCAGGTGCAAATTGAAGCTATTTACAATAATACAGCCTGCAGACTGCCCTCTGTGTCGCTAACACAACTAATGCAGCCATATAGTGTCACTATTTCCCTCTCTCATGAACCACTGAGCAAGTTCAAATGCAACAACATGAACTCTGTCAATGATTTCTGAAGCTGCCCTTGGATTATCTTTGCTTGCTTTTCTTCTCTACTGGATTCATTATAATATAATCTACAAAGAACCAACCTGAAGACTGACTGGATTGTACATTGACTCGGTGTATTTGTATACCACATCTGGACTTAATGTATTAAGATCACTGAGATTTAGACAAATTTAACAACATAACTTTTAAAACATTGACTTTACATTTTGTTCTGTTGTTCAAGCAGACTGAAATAAAAAGTTTGGAAATGTAATTCAAGACAATCAGATTGGCGTTTTGATGCAGAGGGAAGAGATTATAGTATAGAGCTGCAATCTCAGAAAAAAGGAAGTCAAACTATGAAAAACCTCACAGTCTCCAGTCGTTTTAGGTATGGAGAAACCAAAAATCAGAAATGAAAAATAATGAATCAAATTCCCGAACTGCAAAACTAATGTTTGAAAGGCATGCGGTTTATAGCACAAGTCACTGTCACTAACTGCTTATACATGCTCAATGATGACTTTTCAACAATGTGGAAACACTGAAAGCTTAAAATGAGTAATCATCACATAAAATGTCCCTAAAAATGTCTTGCTTTGAGATGGATTTCATAGTAACTAATGACACAGAAACAATAAAGCACAGATTTAAAACTGCAGCAGTGTTTTAATTGTCCTCTCTCTGAGTCGGCCCTCTGTACTGTAGCAAACTGAGAGGACTGACAGTCTCTTGGGTTTCTGGGCAGTTTTGTGTCAGGCAAAGATCGACGGGACTGTTAATGTGAATGTTTTTGGATTAAAAGTGCTATTGTGGGTCCATTTTTGTGCGGGTGCTTCTTTTTTTTTTTAAGGCTAACAGTGCTCAGTGTTATGTGCAATATCTGGCCAGTAGTAATGTACAGTTATTGTATAAATGATAAATGAAGCTATCCTCCTGCAGCTGTGGGCTGCTTGATGCTTGGGAGTGTCTGTAAATTATACTAAGCGTGCGTGATCAAGCCAAAGACCACATGGTAACAATCCATGATCTGAATCACAATTCTCTTTTATAGAACTGATCAATGATCGATCACATGATTAATGTTGCATGTGGTCACTCGGATGGAAAGCATCTTACTTTAAGTGAAGGCTAAAGGCCTGACTCACAAATGTATGTGTTCATTTTTTGATGTGCAGGGTTTCTGTTGTGAAGTGTGTCTTTTAAAACAAATTGCATTCTTTTACTGAACCTTAACAAGGACTTTTGTTATACTTATCCATTAAGTGAAAGCAAAAATGAAAAGAGAGCGCAACTAAATGAATTAAAGGGACAACTAAGCAGCACTCCAGTCTGAAAGATTCAAACAAGATGCAAACCATGGTTTCCTGATATTCCTGTTTCTGTACATCTGTAAGTGTAGGACATAGGACTGCCACCAAAAGAAATAACTAGCTACTGGTGTCCCACACAACAGTGCTGTTTAAGTCAGGAAAAGAGAATGGCTTTTGGTCTTATTTTATACTGAAAGTTGTGATTCAGAAGCGATGACATGGAAGCAGATTGTTTTCAGTTTGCTTCATGTTGTTTCACTTTGCTTCTGCTTTCACTATTTGACCTTCCCCAACTTCCTAAAAATAGAATGGGTCTTTAAATAAGCATTGATCATATGATACATAATCTGCTGGGGGGTTCACTGTGAATGTATCCAGTGTGTATTGCCACAAACTTCAGCGCATACTTACATGGGTTAAAACCCTCCGTGTTGGTGTCATGACAAAGTAACGGTATTGTTCAATCATGAGGTTGTGTTAAAGTGTTCCTTCTACTCTTGAACAAAGAACACCAGTGTTTTGTAAATCCACACTTGGTCAGCAGTTCTCTTAGATAAATCTCATGACTGTACTTTCAACATCCATAGCAGTTTGATCTTTGTTCAGCTTGATTTATATCTACTGATGAGTAGCTTTTAGACGGGAGTTTATCTTTAGATATTCAGGTCAATTTGGGTTTACCATTTAAGGTCTTGTTTCAGAGGAAATGAATTTTGGTCTTGTAAAAAAAAAAGAGTCTACACACCCAATAAATAGAGCTGTGCTGAACACATCCAGACACGTAGTATGTAAAAGAACTGAAGGCATTTCTTGAGTCTATACACTTTGGTTAAATGGTACATAATGAAGCCACCTCGTCAGTATCTGATTTGATTTAGTTTGTTATCATTTATATTTTTAAATTATAACCATTTATATGTTCTAATCAAGTGAAGTTTGTGTTTCTGAAAAGCTACATTTGACTTGTTTCACTAATCGATTTCTTGAAATAATAAGAATACAGTGCTGATAACTATTCAGTGTTTTTTTTTTATATTTTCAGTAATAAATGATGAAAACAAAGAGTCTAAGGATGTGGATTTGTACGCTGTTCTCTTGTCTCTGTGCTTCCCACATCTGGCCCACAAAGTCTCCTAACACCACTGGTTACATGGTTTCAACTCCCACTGCCTGCTTTGTATAACCCAGCTGATCTCGAGCAGTGCGTCCATTTATAAACAACTGTGGAATCGTGTCACGTGACCTGTGACTTACCAGTTGTAAAATAAGACCACTGAATATGGGAAGAGTTAATTCAGTTTACACCGGCCTTAATGACATGACCCTGAGAAACTTTATGCTATGCATGTGTGAGAGGTGGGTGGCAAACTCTGGATAACAACTGGAAAGTAGGGAATGGAGTCCTGGATTATTGGGTTGCTACTCATCCAAGGAATGCTGTGATAGTAACTAGTAAATGCCAGGAGTACATTTAGTACAGCATAATCTAGTTTAGCACAATTACTATTTCAAAGCCATACCTAAAGTATATGATGTGCATCTGAATCCATTGTTTTTCACATCCTCTGTGCTCTGTGTTTGTCTTTCAGACTGTTCACAAACTTACTTCAGTGGATGGCCCCAGAAGTGGAGGCCAGATGGAAATTGGGTCACATGACCGCCTCCAGGAAGGCGCGCTGAGCCTGGAACTGGCCAATGGGGTGAATCAGTACCCTAATGATGGTGAGCCATCTATAGAAACAGAGCAGCAGTGTGCAGAAAGCGTGCTGCCAAGGCAGTGCTGGGTGCCTGGACATGGCAAGGCCAGCGACACCCAACAACAGCAAACGTGTGGCGCAACCCCTGCTGAACCTGTACACCATGCAGACATGGAGGATGCTCACAATCTGGTGGCTTTTTCTGCTATTGCTGGCTCCCTGCCTCATTCTTCCTCCTCTTCCTGCCACCTCCTGCAGGCTACTACAGCCCATTTGTATGAGAAGTTTACCCAGGAAACAGGTGCTGGGAAGGCTCAAGCTAGAATCTCTGTGGGGGCTCCTGAGAGTAGCTGCCCACCTTCAGAAGACCTGGAGACCTTACAGAAGGCACTGAGCCAAGCAAAACATGGACACAAGCCTCCCAATTGCAACTGTGATGGGCCTGACTGTCCAGACTACCTTGAATGGCTGGAAAAGAAGATTAAGTTAGCAACCAATGAGGCTCAAGGTTCCCGCAAAGTGGTTGATACTCCCTCACATTTACAACCTCACGTAGAGCAACCCCATTTGCTGCATCACTCTCAGACCTACCAACAAGTCAATGGTGGCCACCATCTGTCTACTTCATGCACCCAGCAGCAACAGGTAATCCAAGGCCCTCACCGAGATCAAGTGCCCTGCTCCAAACCACCAATTCCTTGCTCTCCGCAGGTGCTCTCCATAGCCAAGGAGAAGAACATCAGTCTTCAGACAGCCATCGCCATAGATGCTCTGACCCAGTTATCTGGTACTAACCCACAAACTGCCTCTTCTCCAGGTCCAACCCCCTACACAAATAACCTCCATCACCATCAACACAACCAAAACGCCACATCTCAGCCTCTTAATGGCATTGGCATGATCCCATCCTCTTCTGGCACATACTCATCTTCTTCACGCTCTCAGTCTGTCCCTCCAGGACTACACACTAGCCAGCAGGCCCTAGAGTCATGTGAGCACCACAGACCCCAATCCCAGGGCCATCCGCCCCATGTTACCCCTATCCAGTCCTCTACCTCTCCCTTCCCGTGTCAGGGAAAACCACCAGGCTTCAACCCTAATCCCCAGCAGTGGCACCAAGCCTCAGGCAGAGGATCTGAACACAGAAATCCATGGATGTGTGTAAAGTCTGAGCCTCAGTCTCACCTTGTCACTGCACCTCATAGTAGCTCAGACCCCATGTCAGAGCTCAAACAGCTGCTTGGTGACACCAGTAGCAAGTTTAGCAATGGTCCTTTTAAGCTTCCAGCTTCACAACAACTTAGCTTGAACCAGAATGGGACTGTTCAAGCCCAGGATAACCCAGCATTGGTCAGGATAAAACAAGAGTCAGACTCTGCTGACCACTATCATCACCCTGCCTCCATGGGACATTATGCTATGGCTAATGGTCAACACCAGGGTCAGCACTACCCTGGCACTCCCCTCTCTCCTGGCCAAGCAGCCATTAGCCACTCCACTCAGGCAGCTCTACAACAGCACCTTCACTACAAGAGGAATCTTTTCTCAAACCACCCCTCTGGCCTTGGAGGCGTTGGCCCACGTGGGCCTCTGGCTTGCCAAAATTTGAAAAAATGGTGGCCACAGATGGATGCAGAGGACCTGTCACATCTGGTCATCAAACAGGAACCCAAGAGGAGAAAAATCAGCCAAGGATCTCCTGGTTTTAAAGCTATGACTGATACGTTTTTGGGTCCTCCCCTCCCCAAACCCAAACAGATAATCATCAAGAAGCCCAAACAGAAAGCCTCCATGCCAACCTTTCTGCCTCAGACTCAGATCACCATAAAGAAGCCACCAGTGATGGACAGAGCTGCCACCCTGGCCAACCTGCAACTAGGTCCTCTCGACCAACTGCCCCTCCACAGTAACTTCACTCAGGCTGCTGCTGCTGCAGGCCTCCCTGCCCCAGCCCAATCTCAGGTATCCATTTTCAATTCCTCAATGACACCCACTTCCACTGTTTCTGTTCCATCAGAAAACACTCCAGCCCAGCTGGGTCCTCTACCCCCACCTGTGGCCCCTGCAGCTCACAATAAATCAGAAGAGATGGGTAGCCTGGCCTCCAGTAATACCAGCACCACGACACCTATGACCTCCACATCTTCACCCAGCACCTCAAATGTACCAAGTGTCATTAACTTGGACCCGAAGTACGAAGAGTTGATCCGCCAGTTTGAGGCTGAATTTGGGGACTCAGTCCCAGACATATCTGCCAGTCAGCCAGTGGAGGAGACTGCTACAGCCCCAAAGTCAGGGAATGAATCCCTGAGCAGTCCTCAGGACCTCAGTCCTGCATCGCCATCAAACTCCCAGCCACTTCCCTTAATTTCCACAAGTCAAGTCACCCCCACACCTCATCGAGCTCATCAGATGGAAATGAGCAAAGATGAGTCCAGGACCCAAAGTGAGGCAGCCTTGAGCCAGGCATCTACAGAAAGCCCTATGGAGATGCAACACAAGGGGTCCATTCAAGTTCCTCCGCAACAGGAAGATATAGTGGAGAAGCAGCAGCAGTCCAGAGTGGTGCAGGATACTTTTAGCATGCCACTTTCTCCACTGTCAAAACGAATGAAGATAGAATCCTCGGGTGATATAACAGTAGTGTCCACCACCTGCTTTTCTGAGGAGGACACACCAACTAAGGAGGGTGTGTCCTCTTCTCCATCTCTCAAAGGCTTCTTGGACTCTCCTTTACGTTATCTGGACACCCCCACTAAGAGCCTGCTAAATACTCCTTCCAAGGATCTTCAGGCAGAGTTTCCCACCTGTACCTGTGTGGGTAAGTCTATGTATCAGTCTCAGCCTCTGCTTATGGTCACACAGCTTACTTTCTATCCACAAAGTGCATTTCAGGCACATAAATTAGTAATGGTCTAACAATAAGCAGTCTTCTGCAAACATTACTCATTAATCTCTGACTAGAGATCAATTTGAGTCTTGTCCTCCTTGTCTGTGTTAAAAAAGAAAGACGCACATTGTGTTGTCTTTGGAAATGTTTTATTCTTCCACTGAACATAATATGTCCATTATGTGGCCATTATGTGACCATGTAAGCATCTCATTTTGCTTATTGATCTAAACAGATTGACTTTTAGATTTTTTTTCACCCCTTCCCCACCCCAGTTCTTTCTGGTTGCTTGTTGGTTGCAGCTAAGAAAGAATGTGTAAGTTGCCAGGGTGTGTGGTAGTGACCATCTAGACTGTGACAGTGTGGGCCAATAAAGGCAACAGGCAGGAACAATAGCAGTGGTGGCAGAAGGAGTCTTTTGTGTGGGCTTGGGCCTTGCAGGCAAGCAGAACACAGCCTTTGTTAGACAGAATGGAGTTCAGTCCCATAGTTTGGATAGCACCATGTTTAGGGAAGCCTATGTATTTATAACCAAGTAGGTGGTCCTACAGTAGAAATGTTTCAGTTAAAGACATTATATTGCTGGAGATTTAATTTGTTAGACTTAACAAGAAGCACATGCTTTCATACGCTCATGTTATTCTAATGCATAGTGTGTCATTAAGTCATTAATTAATAACTCGGTAAATCAGAGTATTGCTGCGTTAGCTAATGTGGTTAATAGTTTATTAACTCGACACACAAACCAAATAACGAGAGACCGTGTTCCCACAGAGGCTACTAAGAAAAGACAACCTGTTTCTTGGAGTTACTGTGTACCAGTTGCCCTCATTGATTTTATCTCCCAGTCAACGCTAGTGACTGTATGATGGCAAAACTATACCATAGACAGATAGATGTTGTCACTGTTTCCACATACAACAGCATTTCCAGCCAGTCTCTCTAACAAGGCAAAAAAATTATATATTGTTTGTGATATAAGCGTAATACAGAAAGCTTTGTTTTTTTACTGCAACATTTGGTTGACAGCTAATTCGATTATGAAATGATTGTGATCAAACAGCCACACAACAGCCACTCCATGCAGACAGACTAGCTTTTAGACTCCCATTTTATCAAACAATTATAAATATGTTTATGTTATTTATGCATATGCATGTGTAATTTATAGAATCTTTTGTATTGCATGTGTCTCGATGGTCACAGCCATTGCACAGCCTTTTAAACCTGTTGTGCGACTGACTCAGAAAGTCCAAGTGTATCCAAGGGTTGGTTGGCTGGTCCGATGAGTTGTTTTACAACCAAGACTAGACGCTGAGAAAACGGGTAAATTGACATTTATTCAGCTGTCAGTTTGCTGGGTGTGGATTTGGGATGGATTAAGGCCTGGTCTATAAAATAGTGTTGCATCTGAGCACTAAAAGGAGTGCACAGCAGTGGGAAGAGCAGCGTCAATGACACACACTTGCTAAGCATGTGGTGTTACTAGGAGTAAAGACCAACAAACAACAAAGCTTCATAATTTTGGTTTCCTTTTATACCCAGTATAGCATAACACTGCATAGGAATGGGTTGCCTTTGACACAAACAGGATACATTATATACATACACACACACACACAGTTTTTTTTCTTTGCACACAAATGGACTATGACTACTCCATTTCCTGCCATGAACCACGCCCTGGAGCCTCCTTTCACCAGCAGCAGAATGTGACCTCATGTTGCCTCTGGACCAGACATAATCACATACACATACACACACAGAGTGGAAGACCACATTTCAGAAAATCAGCTGATAGTGTGGAGCGCATTAAGGGCATTTTTGGTAATGTTGACATCCAGAGTTCAACTTTAGAAATGATACAAGAGCAAGAACAACACAATGTTAGTTTAGTGACACACAGTTAGCTGATACAGCTGGAAAATGTGAAATTCCACGAGCCCATCATAGCATTGATCTGCACAGTTTCTTTATAGAAAATGTAACACTGAAGTCACAGGGTGTGATTTAAAAACCATAGGTTTGGTACAGGGGAATGGTCAAATGCTCGCACACATTCATGCACAACATCACCTCAGATGTACACAAAACACACACACTGACACTCCCTCTAAACATCCCTACATACTGAGTCACTCACTACCTCAAAAAGCTTCTGCTTCACCATGTTTCGCTCCCCACACCACTCCCTACAGTGACGGGCTGCTTTCTATGGTTAGAGAGAATATGTGTGTGTGTGTGTGTGTGTGTGTGTTCACATGTGCGTGTTTGAACTGGATGTCGCAATGAGCTCTACTTTCACATGCTTCTCATAGAAGATCTGGCTTTGCCTACAAAGAAAATGTCTTTGAGTTTGACCAGAATTACATCAAAGCACATCCGCTGTACCTTTGTCCCTTTACAAAACACTACAACATGTGAGAACGTGCAAAGTCAAGCTGTACTTTTCAAGTCTTCACTATGTGCAGCTTAAGTGACATTCAAATCCAAGAGTTTGTTGATTAGGAATCAGGGCTTGGATGTAAAATGTTTGGTCAATTTTTGGGGGGCAAAAATGTTTATAAAACCCAAGAATTAAATTCAAAACAGAAACCGTTTTAAATCCGCTGATGTTGGGGACATTACCACCAAAGCTGTAGACTTTTATAGCGGTGACTATATTAGCCGACCTTATTCTGATTCTGTGTTGAACTCATGCTGTAGTAGAATCACTGATACACTGTAATCCAGTGTTTATTGTCAATCGCTGCCACGGTTTATATTAGATTTTCAGCTAAAATGTTGTGTTCTTACTCTATACTGTCTTTTTTCCCCCAAGAGCAAATAATTGAGAAAGATGAAGGACCCTACTACAATCACCTGGGATCTGGACCTACTGTGGCCTCTATACGAACTCTGATGGAGACAAGGTATATTCTCTTCTTCTCTTCTCTTCTCTTCTCTTCTCTTCTCTTCTCTTCTCTTCTCTTCTCTTCTCTTCTCTTCTCTTCTCTTCTCATGAGTCCTCCTCCTCACATTTTGTCCTTAGGGAATCTGTGACCTAGAATCTAGTAGGAGGAACAGGAAATATCAGCATCATCAGAATATCACAGGCAGCGCAAAAGGCACAGGATTAGCAGCAGATGACAGCTGAGAATGAGAAGAACACAGAAGGAAGAACAACTAATATCAAAATACAATGAAATATGGAGGGAAAAAGGAACAGAGAGGCAGTGAGGGGAGACAGCGAGATGGGTAACCTTATGTATGAATAATGCAGATATAAAAATGAGTTTGGTTTGTGTGAAACATAAAATTGAACAAGAAATCTCACAAATTAAAGATACAATAAATGTGTTGTCACATATGTGCATCTACATAAATAGATTGTATATGTGTAGATGTCCATATAAATTAGGTAAATAACATTATTAAAGATCTTTTTTTCTAAATGCTTTTTTTTTAGATGGCATTTTAAAGAGAAAAGTAATGTGATTTGAAATACTCTTATTTCCTTTATAAATGCAGGGAGGATGGGAAGGTAGAACACCTTTATGGGCCCATTATACTCCACATGTACTATTTATTCCACTACTGAGGGTGCGAGTGCTCGCTGCAGTGTTCTCCTGAGCAATAGTGACACTCACACTAAACCTCTCCATCAGGTGTATGGGTAGAAGAAGTGAAAACTGGAAGCAAAGACAAAGTTTTTCCAGAAAGCTTCAGACTCTGTATAGTCTCTGAATCTCTATAATTCTCCAGCACTGATAGATCACTAAATTGGAGGTCAAAACTGACACGATCGTGTCTTCAACTCGGGGAATATTGCAGAAGCTGACGAGTGCTTGACCGGCTGAAACTGAAATGACACTAAAGTGCAGCTTATGCCAGAGGACGTGATGGCACTTTTTGTGTTCGGTACCATTCGCAAGAGGCTGGGTGGCGAGCATAATGAGCCCATTAGAGGGAGGGGGAATCATGTGCAGCCAGACCGGCTACCCAAACACTGAAAAGAGAAGCTCAAATTGCAACACACGGAGGAAGTGTGACTTCCTTCTCTGCCAGAAACACCATTACTCCACTTGATCTTTACACCACAAATAATTGCTTGCTGCTGTAATCTCATGTATAGAACCCTTAATAAGCAAAGTGCAGCTGCAACCTCAGTAATGAAATTGCTGTTGGGTTATCTTGCTGAAACATGCTACAAAACAACTCTTTTCAAGGTTGAATTAATGAATATTTTTCTCTGCAAAATGTAAACACACTTTAGCCTTTTTTTTTCTTTTTTACCAGATCTTTCACTTGTGTTAAGCTTCATTTTCACAATGCTGAATACTGTAGTGGTTGCTATCCATTGAGAGGCTGGATTTCAGTAGGACCAATGAGTCATTAGCTCCCAGAGAGCGCAGTTTGAGTAAGTGAGGGGAGGGAGTGTTCAACCAGAGTCCACTTTTTGTTGTTTGAGAGATGACGCAAGATGTTAAGCCCCTATAGTCCCTGGCTGACCTCTGACCTACCCCTCACCCCAGCCAGCCACCCCTGTGGTGACAGAGTCTAATCCCCTCCCACTTTCTCAGCCACCTCAGGGTGATTCCTATTCAGGAGGTGCACCGTGTATTCACTGCCATGCCAAATCTGCTCAAGGCTGAGGTTTTCACAATGGCAGGTATCTGGCTGACAGGAGACCTGATATGATCTGTGAACAAACATCTGACACGTCCCAGTGACATACCCGGGTCCCAGTGCAACCTCTGACCTCCTCTCTCCTCCTGTGCAACTACAAACAGACCTGCAGAAATACACACCGTGCACCATTAGGACACAAAAACAAACAGAAATGTGTGTGTACAATGGCTAATGCATTCAAGCTACTATCAGCACAGACATATCTCCAAGAGAGGTCGATTTGGCTGGAGTTGTTTTGGAAGCTAAGGGATCAGATTTGCTCTGACATGCTTGTGTGAATCTCAGCAGAGGACTGTGAACACGCACTCCTAATCAAGTTGACCTGTTTTGGTCAGGATTGCCATACAATGCTACTCCCTCAGACTACTTATCGGCAGAGAAAAATGAGAAAGGCAAAACGAACAGTTGGAATAAAGACTAAGAACCACTGATTAATATCCCTCAGTGGAAATCTGGAATCTCCTGTTACTGATGAGGTGCTGCTGGAACTGCTACTGTGTAGCCATTCATTGTCCATAGTTATTGTGGCATGGTACCTATAGCATTTGACCAGCTAAGCCGTCATATTTTCCTGCTCTCTTGATCAGTAACGTCCCACTTTTCCTTGGTTTTTGAACACATGGAAAAATTGGTTTTGTAAAAGTCAAAGAATAAGGTCAGAATATACAATTTCTGTTTGAAGGCAAAGGTTCAGGCTTTCGCGCTTCTCTAAACGCTCCGTTTCACACCATTTTTCTACTCTTGGATCCGAGTGATGTCAGGGAGAGTGGATATCCTGGATATGACCATCTCACGGGTACAGAGGACTGGTTGCATGAATGACACGCCCATCCTGCGATTTAGGCCTTCTGTTTGTGAGAGGTAACTATTCAGAATAAAGCGGACTTAAAGGAAGCAGGAAGGAAGCTGAACAGTTTGTTCCAGACAGTGAATGAATTTAGGGGTCTTCATCAAGTCTGACTTGAGATAAACAAGGAATATTTTGAAATGTGCGACGCTTTTCGAGTCATAGTCCAAGAATGAAGACATGGAGCTGGAAATGAGCATAACAAGTCCGCTGTAGCAAAACATGAAGTTGTAAAGGTTCAGTGTTTAAATGCCCCAGTTCCTTCTGGCCGATTTGGTTTCTCTCAGGACGCCAAAACATAGAAATGACCACACTGTGTTTTTATATGTAGGACATTGAGAGTGTCAAGTTTTTGTGTCACAACACTAAAGTCAGACATGCAGTAAAACAGTGAATTGTTTCTCTCTGTGTGTAGGTATGGAGAGAAGGGGGAAGCCATCCGGATCGAGAAGGTGGTTTACACGGGCAAAGAGGGAAAGAGTTCCCGCGGATGTCCTATTGCTAAGTGGGTAAGTAGCATCACAACACATCCAAGATGTGTTTTTGAACAAATGCACCTGCTTACAACATACAGTAAGCAATCGTGTTGAGAGATATCCCTGTATATGAAGGAGGGACCTATCATAGCTTTTGGGTCTGAAAAGTGAAACCAGTGCTAAGTGCCTTAGAGCTGCTTTATTTCTAACAGCAAGGGGAGTAATGTCTTGAGTTGAAGTCTATAAGAAGTTTACTGCTCACTTGATTCATGCCTCAGTAAAGATGATGTTAATTTCGTAAATGAATGTTCCACTAAGGGCTCAAAAAAGTTGACACCGTACCTGCTGTGTAAGCTGCTGTTTCTACCTGTTGTGCACCTCTGCACCTCTTTACATGGTGCTACAGCTGTAACCAGGTCGAGCACATGCATGTACGATCGTGTCGTTTTTACCTCAGTTTTACTGATGAATACAGAAGCTCAGCGGTTCACAGATTATACAGTGAGATATGCTGCAGCAGTTTGAAAAGTGAGGCTTTGCTTCCAGTTTTGCCTTCGTCTTCGACTAAGTGGCAACGCCGATTGTTCAGGAGAATACTGCAGCAGGTACCTGTGCCGCTTTCCGATGATATCTCCGGCAGTGCGCAAAGCGACCAATGGGCTTCGACCAACCAGGGTCTAAAGAGTAAAGAGAGACTGGGTGCTAACGTTTGTGTCAGTTCAAGTGAAAGATTTTTTAAAAAGTGAGAGTGAGGGGTGTTTTTTTTCAGTGTTTATCCCACCTGACAACACTGACAGCCTGCCAACAAGCGTGGCATGGGTGTTTGTGTGTGCATGTTTGTATAGTGAGGGGTCCTGGGGAGACACACAAGCAAGTTGTCATCCACAGTGAGCAAATCAGTAGGAGGTCTCACTCTGTAACAACTGCCTGGCCTCCTCTCCTGTGTCACCCCTGACACATCCTGCTAATGACTTTATGGATT
Source organism: Pelvicachromis taeniatus (assembly GCA_015108175.1). NCBI lineage: Eukaryota > Metazoa > Chordata > Actinopteri > Cichliformes > Cichlidae > Pelvicachromis > Pelvicachromis taeniatus. The sequence continues at coordinate 20,671 of VURO01050487.1, read as the reverse complement.
CAAAACAACCACCCTACCGAGGGAGGGTGACTGTGTGAGTGTGTTTTGAGACAGAAAGTTAGGGGAGCTGACTTAAGAACTGGTATTCAGTCATAGAAGTGGGTCGGACTTTAGTTCAAGGAGTCAATAGCCTTCTTAAATAAATGTAACCACCAAATATGTCTGGCTGTGTCACTGTATCAAAATTTATGGGTGTGCTGGACATCTGCTGGCCAAATGCAGGAACTACAAGGAGCTCATGGAACGTCCGGTCAATTGACTGAAATTCTATTTGACTTTATTAGCATTGGATTTTTATATACGAGTAAAAGCTCACAAGCTTTGTTTCCTGTCAGGTGATCCGCAGAGGCAGCGAGAAAGAGAAGCTGCTGTGTCTGGCGCGGCAACGTGCAGGCCATCACTGTGCCAACGCTGTCATCATCGTCGTCATTATAGCCTGGGAAGGTGTCCCGAGGGCCCTGGCTGACAAACTGTACAGAGAGGTCACAGACACCATCACCAAACATGGCAACCCCACCAGCCGACGCTGTGGCCTCAATGAGGAGTGAGTAGGCGCTGGCTAGTTTTTCATGTTACTAACAAGTTTGTGAATATGTAAAGAAAGAGTCAGGATGTCTGTCAGCAAATGGATGTATAGTACTTTTGAATATATTGATTTTTGAAGCAGATGCTGTTTTAACTTTGGATATCATTTTCACACATGCCACACATGGTTGTCCTGAACATTTCTAAACATCCTCAGACAGAAGTGCATGTGACAACAGTAATGTCTGACTCCGTCCGGTTAGACATTAGCCTGTCTTAAACCTGCCAGCTCTCTAGTACAAAGTCAGAGTGGTGTTGGATTTCCCCCATGTGTGAAAGCACAGGTTATTGTTCATTACATTCACTGCTAGCAAGCGGGAGTCATGTGTCCAGCCTCTTTGCATGTTCAAAACGCTTCCTCACTTGAACAACACTATTGTTGTATTTGTATTTCCAGTACTGGGGAGTAAGTCAGAAGCAATGGAGAACTGTGGAAAATATCCTGACCTGATCAAATTTGTCCAAAGTTCATATTCATGACAGAAAAGTGAATTTTAAGACAAGCAAAAATGAAATGTGTACATTTTGTTCTGTGCAACACTGTTCACCTAGTACCCAGCCCTTCAGCTAACCATGAGCAAACGTTAACACACCCCCGTGTCTGGTGGCTTAGATATGTGAACCACTCACCATCTGGGATGGTCTTGCTTCTTCTATCTTCTATGTAGGCGCTAAAGCTGTCCCCCAATATGTGTGTAATATACAGCAGTAACGTTCACATATAAAGCAATACTAATATGACCAAACATTATTAAAATGTTGGTCAGATCTAAGATGATCTGCTGTAACACCATTCAACGTTTATTGCTTCATATGAAACCAACTGTCTTGCTAACACTCTCAATTACAGTATGCACACGAGGTAGTAAAACATGCCAGACTGCACGTCTTCTATGAATGAAGCTCAGAGTGTGCTCTCTGTCTCCCCCTGCAGTCGTACCTGTGCCTGTCAAGGCAAGGATCCTGAAACTTGTGGTGCTTCCTTCTCTTTTGGTTGCTCATGGAGTATGTACTTTAACGGCTGCAAGTACGCCCGAAGCAAAATGCCACGAAAGTTCAGGTTACAGGGAGAACACCCTGAAGAGGTACTCATCGCACAAAAGCCGCCTTTTTTTCCAGCATTGTATGAGTACATATCTATGTAAATGAGAAGATTAATATTATTATTTTTAATTTCAAAATTCTTTTGTCTTCTTTTCAGAATAGTATCTGTAAATTTTAAGATACCACTTTATAGTGTTTTGTCTGACCTGTGATCCATGTTTTTTTCACCAGGAGGAAAAACTCAGGGATAACTTCCAGCGTCTGGCAACTGAGGTGGCTCCTGTGTACAAGCAACTAGCACCACAAGCCTACAGTAACCAGGTGTGTTGTACAGGCACATGTCTATTAGAAAACCAACATAGGAAAAAAGATCTCAGCAGGAGATGTTTCGAAAGACAAAACAACAACTCGCAGGCATTATGATGTAGTATACCTGTGAGGACTTGGCTTTGAGAAAGGAAGCAATCTTAAGTGTTGTGCTTCTGTGCAGGAATTAGTCCCTTCGTGTAGCTCGTTTAATGCTATCTCTGTTCTTTACTTCAGTGCCAGACAGAGTCCAAAGCTCCTGACTGCAGGCTGGGCTTGAAGGAAGGCCGTCCGTTCTCTGGAATCACTGCTTGCATGGACTTCTGTGCTCACGCACATAAGGACCAACACAACCTGTACAATGGATGCACAGTGGTAAGATCATTAAACCTTTCGACTTTTCTTTTTTTGCTTTGAATGATGACTACATTGTTCTTTGTGAATGCGCTGAAAATGCTACATGAAAAGTGCGGCTGTTTCATCACTCACTCTGCGCCACGCTCCGCTAGGTGTGTACTTTGACAAAGGAGGACAACCGAACAGTGGGGGAAATCCCAGAGGACGAGCAGCTCCACGTGTTGCCTCTTTACACGGTATCCCCGACAGATGAGTTTGGCAGCGAGGAGGCCCAGCGCCGCAAGATGGAGACAGGAGCTATCCAGGTGCTTAACGCTTTCCCCCGCGAGGTGCGCAAGTTGCCCGAACCTGCCAAGTCATGCCGACAGCGCCGACTGGAGGCAAAGAAGGCTGCCTCTGAGAAGAAGAAAAATAAACTCATCCAGCAGGCAGGGGAGACGCCGGAGAAGACGGGGATCAAAGCCGAGGTCTGCATTAGGAGTTCCCCTCAACCCCAAGGCAATAAAGGTTAGTTACTGTTGTAAATCTAAGTAACTTAAAATGTCCATTGTGTTTACCTGTTATCATCTCCCGAATTGTAAAAGCTGAAATACTTTGAGATTTTGACTTGTTACACTGAGCTTTTAACCCGTTTTTCGTACTTTTCTTTTGTGTCAAACAAACAGCAATTATAAAACAAGAGGTGAAGCCCAACATCAAAAAGGATCCCTTAAACGGATCGATAGATGGATATTCTGTGCAAGCAGTAGACCCATTAAATCCCATGTATACAAACCCTGCCTACTATGCAAGGGGAGGCCTCCCCACAACTGGCCAGCCCTCTGCACCTGATACAGTAAATGGTTTTCACACCAGTTTGCCCGCAATGCAGTATGCCTACTACAACTATCCACCCAATGCACTTTTCCCCCCGAAGCTGAGGACCTATGAGGGTCGAAATGGCTCTTTGCCCAGAGCTGGCTGTAAAGCTGTCCAGGTAGATCAGAAGCCTGACATTCAAAACTTTCAGTCCAGGGTGGCCCTTTCCTGCTCCAGCCAAGCAGAGCAAACCAACCACCCAAACCACACGGCTTACACCCAGGCCACAGTTTATAGCCAATCCCGTCCTTCCTCTGCCTCCTCTGAGTCCTCCAACAGAGGCACCCCGGTCATCAAACAGGAGCCTATGGATGTGCCAGTCTATGAAGGCACGCTACCGAACCAGGTCGGAGCCAACACGTCAAGAAGTACCCTGCAGCCTGTGACCTGGCCCGGGCACAAGCTTAATGGAAGTTTTATTCCCACCACTTGGGATGCCCATCAGAAGCATAAACAAAGTTCTGAGGCCTCATCGGAAAAACAGCAGCAGTTTCACCAGCATCCCCAGCAGCGGCAGGGCTCTCCTTACCCGCAGCAGTGGACATCCTACCCTGGCTCAAACACTATGAGGGCTTCCCCTGTCCCATCACCATCACTCCAGGTACCTCCCTCTCCATCTCCATCCCCTCAGCTAGGCACAGTGGTCCAAGGTAACATACATCAAGCTTCCTCACGCCCTGCCACTCCACGCCCAAGCACTCCTCACCCAGTTACCCCACAGGCTGGTGTCTCTCAGTCAGGCCCACTTACACCACAGCCAAGTACCCCGCGTCCAGGCACCCCCAGGCACTGGGCCAGCCCCGTTGCTAGCCCACAGCCGCATACATGGGGCATAGGGCCTTATAGCCCTGGTATGAAGCACAGCAATCCTGCAGGGGCCTATGCTGACAAGATCTGGTCTAAGACTGGAGAAAGTCGGTGTTCCACTCCGGTTGGGCCCCAGGAAAAGGCCTGGAAGTCTTTTGGAGGTTCAGTGGCAAGCAACACCCCTTCCCCTGCTCCAGAGGGACGCCTCTTCCCCGATGCCCTGCAGCAGTCAGATCAGGCCTGCTACACCCCCAGCCGAGCAGAGAGCGACGTTGAGAGCACCAAGAATTGCGAAGTGGAGGAGGATGAGGTCTGGTCTGATAGTGAGCACAACTTCCTGGACCCTTACATAGGAGGAGTAGCAGTGGCACCAGCCCACGGCTCCATCCTAATCGAATGTGCTCGTCGGGAACTACACGCTACCACTCCACTCAAAAAGCCCGACCGCTCCCACCCCTCCCGCATCTCCCTGGTCTTCTACCAGCACAAGAACCTCAACCAGCCCATGCATGGCCTGGCTCTGTGGGAGGCCAAAATGAAGCTGCTGGCAGAGCGAGCACTGCAGAGGCAGCAGGAAGCGGCTCTCCTTGGCCTCTCCCAGGAAGACATCAAGACACTCGGGAAGAAACGCAAGTGGGGCGCTACGGCGGCGGGCGCTAGTCCAGGACCTGGACAATCTAAAGACAAGAAGGAGGGGCTGGTGACGCGGTTAGCCCCCACGTTCTACACCACCTCTATGGTTACTGTGTCTCCCTATGCCTTCACCCGCCTCACTGGGCCCTACAGCCACTTTGTGTGAGGACACATAGACACAGAGTGACTGATAGCTACAGAGTGGTGCAGTGGAGGGCTGGAGAGAGAGCACTGAGCAGAATCAATGTCTCTCAGCCGTCCCGCAGTCTGGCATCCCTCCATCCTGCCTCCCTCTACAGTCCACTCGGAGGAGGGGGACATTTTTATTGTTTTTTTACCTCATGTCAGGCAGTGGTTTGGGCTTCAGACACACTGCCTGTGGTGCTCTTCCTCTCATTTCCCCGGAGAGGAACTCCATTGCTTTCCTTGTTTATAGAATTTTAATGATTCTAATTATTGCTATTATTATCAATATTATTATGATTGTTATTGTCAATGTTGTTATTACAGGTATTATTATGATGAAGACTTGTTTTTTTTTTAATTATTATTGCTCTTTTCATTAATGTTATTATTAATAAGGTGATCTGTTTTGTTTTGGTTTTATATTTTTGTTAAATCAATCAGTCTGAGTTTGACAGACTTGGACAGTTGCTTTTTCCATGTTTGGAAAACATGCACCCTTTCCCCCCATTTGACTTTCTTTGTTCTTATCAATCTTAAAGCTGTACTTAGATGAGGAGGAGCCATTATCTCCCTGATACGGCAGAAAAATCAACAATAGGGTAACCACAATCATTGCTTTTAGTTTAGAAAGTCATTTCTGGGCCTTTTAAAAGAATCATCCCAATTATCACCTTTATGCAGATTGTGATCAAAAGCTTTTTTGATTTTTAATGAATCAGTACCAGCATCACCACTGTCAAATACACCACTGACAGTATGTTTTTTGATTATAACAAACAACCATCTACACAAATATGACAAAAGATAACAGTAAGGAAGGAAATTACCAAAGCGCTTTTGCTCCAGGTACCTAGAAAAAGTGCAGCGATCGGTGTCAAGTGTCATGCCGATGGAGGAAAATAGTGCCCGGGCTCAGAATTACTCTTAACCATTACTGCGAGAAATGTTTGCAGCTTGCCTTGTCATCAGATGATGCGCTCCTCCTACTCTCCCTTCTAGCTTCTGACTGGTGCTCAGCTTCCTGCTCTGATCGATTTTCATTGCGCTACTCTTCATGGCACTCGATGCTGTATTTAGGTGCTCTAACTCAAATTTGGCTCAAATAGTATTTGCAACTAAACATTTGTGTTTCGGCCCTGGTGGGATACAAGAACACTGGGGTTTACTGTTTTTAACACAAAGGTGCAGAACTTTTTCCGGGCTAGGGAAAAGCCCTAACGAGTTATCTCACAGATGCTTTCCTCTGTTGAACTGAAGTTCTCATACCCGGTGCTCCACAGAGGCCAAAACAAGCGATACTATTTGTGCAAGCCATTTAACCCAGATCTGCTATCCCCACATAGAGAGACGGAGCAGGTGGCACTCTTTTATCTTCCTATAACATTCAAGTAGGAGTGAGCACTTCCCAGTGTAAACTCTAGAGGGCAGCGTCGACTGCTGTTTCAAAGTGGTGTGTACAACCGAACCTATAAGCACTTGGGATCAACTTGTCTCATTGTTGCTTTAACCATCCATGGCCACTAGAGGGGGCTCTTCACCCTGCTTGCTGGCCATAGAATGGACTTGATAAAAAAGTTGAAGGCAAAGCTGACATTACAAATGTGAATGGGAAGTCCATCGTGGGTTAGAGCAGAAGGAAACAGTGTTGGGACAGCAGTGCTTTTGGTGCTCATACACACACTCTGGTGCTCTCCTATTACACTTGATTTACTGTGAAGGGCCCACTCCTTTCTCTGCATGGTGCTGTCATCTTTGAGCAGAGCGAGGCGTGTCCTTCCGCAGGCACCTTGTCACCGCAGAGCCAGCCAATCAAAACGGCCACCATGTGGTTCAGCTCCGCATTGGGCTCAAAAACTGGTTTCCTTTTTAGAGGAGGTTTTTTTTTTTTTTTGCAGTTTGTTGTGGCATGTAGTGATTTTTGTCTCAAACGAAAAAGAAAAGTACACTGTACAGGGCAGAGAAAGCACAGTCGTTCACTGCATTTCTTGGTAACCCATTTAGCAGTGCTTTTCACAGAGAAAATAGTACTGAGAGATAAAAGGGAAACCGTAGAAAATTTCTGTAGCTTCCAGGGTTTGGCGCCGAATGCGAGCGCATCAGATTGATGAATCTCTCACTTTGCGTGCAAGTGTGTCTGAAAATGAAAGAGAAGAGCCAAAGAGAGAGACTATTTGATAGCCTGGTGAGAGTCTCGTAAATCGCTCGTTTTTATTTTCCTTTGTGGTCACATGGTTCACCTGCAACATGTGTCAGAAATGAAAACGAGAGACTGCTGATGCAAGCCGACTCCCCGCTGCTGGGCGCTCGTTTGGGCCAAGGCCCTGGTCATCTGTGAAAGACCCTGTTACCTCTCCCGATTTTCTCCAGCTCTCTACCTCACGCTGTAGAGACACTGGTCACAATCACGACTTGCTACTGAGGGCAGAGAATCATGCATGTCCCTTTGTGTGCTCTAGATCTCCACACTCATTTTAACCTGCTTTTTTTTAATTTTTACTCTTATTTATTACTACATGGTGATAATGATAATGATTGTCTTTGATGTTATTGTTTTTTTTTTCATCATTTTTTATATAGCTAATACAAATTGTACATAAAGAAGAAAAGATTTATAAAAGCACTTTTAATCTTGATTTTAATGACACAGAAAGAGCCGATTATTGACAACTTGAAGCTTTTTTTTTTTTAATTTCCTCAAGAGAGAGATAAAAAAAAAATGTAAATATCAAACTATTTAGGTAAGATTATTTAACTTGTGAGGAAAGTAACAAAACCATGAATGACATGGGGGTATTTTTGAAGTCTCTGACAGCCCTGAACATCAGTAAACAACACTTGGCCCCAATGTGTTGTGTGTAAATCTGTGCTTAGTCACTCTGCTGTTTTTGCTTTCCTAAGTACTGTACCCCCTGTCGACATGCGACTGACAGAGCCCCAGAAATTTCTAAAAACGATTTAGTCAGCCTAATTATGTAACATGAAACCACACTCAGCTGACTCACTGGCAACAGTAAAGCGAGAATAAGAGATCCCCGTGTTGCAGTTGTGCTAATGTATGAATTTTAGAGTGTTAGCTTGACAGCTTTCAGTTGTTGTTATTTTAATTTTTTTGACAGTACTCTGGTGACAGATCCATGACAGCATCGTATTTAAAAAAACAACACAAACAAACACCGAAATTGAAATATTGTGATTCCCACATTCTCTCAAGCATGATTAGAGTTACCGCTTGACTAGTTTACTAGCTTGACTTAAGCAGCTGATTAGCTTAGCTTAGCAGCGTGACTGAAAACATGGGGAAACAGCTAGCCTAACTAAAACCTAACTGCCAGCACTTTAAACCTCTTTAACACATGTTAAGTAAGGTTTGTCAACACGTCACATTGTGATTTTACAGGGGGTTATGTCCCAGGCTAACAAGACCACCAGCAGATATTAAAAACAAATCACTGCTTCCAGCCTGGAAACCGTCTGGTACACAGTCCCCTGAAAAGAAAAAAAAAAACGAACAAAAACAAAACCGAGAAAACAGAGTGAGCTTTAAAGCTGCTGGCGGGCAGATTTTGTCACCTTTTTGTTGCTTCCTGTGTGCCCAGTCTTTATGCTAACCTCAGCTGTCTGATAGCTGCGGCTTCATATTTGTCATACAGACGTTAGAACAGTACAGAGTTTGTCTTTTGAGTGTCAACAGGAGAGCGAATGGGAAGTTTTTCAATGATGAACTATTCTTTTAATATCAAACTCCCCCCTTATAACTATACTGACTGCCACGGAGCCAGTCTGAGGTGAAACATTGGGCGACATTTTAATGAGTTACTGCCCAGCAGTCTTTGTCAGTTGTGTTACCACCTCCCTGCTTGCTTAGATGTCTCTATCATTATTATTCGCTCCAGCTTTTATAATAGCCAAGTATGCACGTGGCAGAAAAATCACAGCTCCCCCGCGGAAGACGGCAGATCTTTCATTTGCCATGACAATTAGATGACACGCGCCATGTCTAACAGTAGTTTGATAGTACAGTAACAAGACCTGTTTTACTTATTGAGCTTAAGACTTGCCCATATATTACTCACATACTCACTCACACACACACACAAACAATTACCGAAACTAAAGGGTGCTGAGGATATGGTGCATATGATATCTTGGTGACTTTGTACATTTCTAAATGCTTCATAACTTTGGTGGATGGTTCTCATGAGAGGCACCACCTCCCAAGCGGACAAGTACTGAGATCCTGGGGGGGTGGGTCGGTTCAGTCGGTGCTATGATGCTGTACCTTAAAAATTCACTGTGTTAAAAAAACAATACAAAAAAGGAAAAAAAAGCGAGGGATAAATAATTACCACAAATATTTTTCTGAGCTCTTCGAATGTCAAGAGAACTATACTTTTGATTAAAGCAGTTTCACAGGAAGGGAAGCTGCCCTGGTGCTGACTTTATGAAAAGTCTTTTGTTACAACGCTACAAATTTACATCTCTTTTTGAGGGCAGGTGGTGCACTCAAACTGTTGATTACATTCTCTATTAATCTTCATTCCATACTGTACTTGAATTCATTTAAAATAGGACGAGATATAGAATCATATTATATGAAGACTGTTAGCTGGGTTTTACATTTGGTACTGTGCAAGTACCAGAGGCTATTCAAATGATCTTTTGAGTATGTTGTACATGTTCATGTTAACTGAATGCTAAGATATTTGAACAACACAAAAAAAAATCAAAAAAAAAAATTGCGTACTGCCTCCCTCTTCCTCTCCCAAGTGATGCACTTCCTTTACTCACTCCCTCTCTTTCTTCTAAATCTTGTATAGTTTGTCACACACACACACACACATAGAGAATCACACATAGATTTGCATCTAACTTTGTACGGCCCACAGTCCTAATTTAACGAACACTTGAAATTTGGGATAGAGACTTGGACCCTGACCCATAAAATTAAAAGAAAAAGAAAGTGAACCAACACAACTGGCAGCTACATTCCTTTGAGTTTGAGGATTGTTCTTGGTTCTTTATTTTTCATGTCAAGGATGCAGTATGTAAAAAAAAGAAAAAAAAGAAAAAAAGTGTTTTTGTTCAGTCTCTCTCTCTCTTTGTAGCTGTATGGTGTATTATGTGAATACATAGTGTATGTGGTAAAAAAAAAAAAAACGAAAAAAAAGAAGAAAAAAAAACCCAACCCACAATATTGTTTTATGTTGCGCGATAAATAATAAAATTGAAGTGAAACACGTGTTCTTCTCTGTGACTTCATTGTTGTGTTTTTGATTCTGGATCCAAGTGCAGTGAGGAGTGTGGCAGCCTCTTTGGTCAGCCTGCTCAGTGAAGGCTCATCTCAAAGGTCTAATAACGGGCAGGTTTAGGAAACTAAATATTCAATGTTTCACTCTTTCAACCATCGAAAGTGCAGCTGGGGAGAAAATGTGAGGGCATCATAGGACAGGGGTTAAGAGAGAAAGTGGGGACCAATTTCTTTCAGTTCAATAATGACATATTGCCTGGGTTCTCAAAAATGTCTCTGTGGTGGTGAGAACTGTCCTGCTTTTTAGGGACACCTTTTTTTTTTAAACTTATGTTGGTATGTCTGGTCTCCTGTGTATTAAACGTCTCTATAACTTATATAGAAAGGTTTCCATGTTTCGGTGAGGCTGTATGCTGCAAAAAGTATATTTTACAGCTTTTCAAAGACACCACCTTCAAGCTCATTCATAGTGCACCAAAGGAATTAAGTAATAGCTAAACCTTTAAAAATAAAAGGTCTTGTTTTTTTCCACTATATACTAAAGAAATATCTTTTTTTCAGAGTGTTTTCACAGTGAACAAAGCAAAAGACACTGACACCTGCTGTTGAAATTGCACTCTTTTTTATATGAAGATATCTGAGGGATTCATTGTGTAGTTCAAACTTCTTTAGGACATCAGTAAAGAGGAGCGGACCAACATCCCGCTCTCTGCATTTCAATAAGGAGAGATCATTAAAAGGAACTGAACATGAGGTATGGATGTACAGAATTCAGTTTGAGGTATTTGGTGATTAGACTTTGATGGCACAACTGAATCCCAGCAGTGATAGGGCAGGATCCACCCTGAGTCTACACTGTAAAATCTAATCCGTCCCCAGAGCTTAAAAAAACGACACAAAGTCATTGCCTCATAGAGTAAAAAGTAAGAGCTTACTTAAGAAGACTTATCTTAGGACAATGTATTCATTCAAGATACTAAGAATGACTCGACACACTGACAAACACTTCAAGTTCACCTACATTAAAAAACAATTTGTGGTAATTTACTTTTTTTTTTTAAATTTTAAATTAAGTACGACTAAATTACAAAACATTATGTTTTGTCATCTTTGAGATTTCTAGTACAACATCAATATAAACACTTTACGTAAGTATGTTTCAAAAAGAATAATTAACAACACTTCTCATACTGGAATTAAAATCAGCCCAACTTTTATTTTCAGATGCAAAAATCAGCCAACATACTGGACACTGTTCTGCTGAGTAAGTATATTTCCACAGTTGTAGCTTGTGTTACTTAAAAATACTTATCAAATTTAAGTTATGTATATTTGTTACACAATTTAAAACTTTAATAATCTTACAATGAAACAAAGTCTCAGTTTTAATTATTCTGAAACGTAAGATTAATTTTCCCATAACTTTGTATTGCAAGTTACATTACTGATATAATCAATATAAAATGCTGTGAATGACTCTGACCCACATGACGTTCAGGTGCGTTTTATTTAAAGGTTATGGCACAAACGAGCTTTCAGCTCAGCACGTCTGCCACAGTGCTTCCAGTTCGGTACCTCTCAGTTTCCCGTGGCCAGTTTTCCAACTCTTCACCACGATGGATCCACAGCATCCACATCACTGCAGCTGTCCATCAATCCATCTGTTCATCTCTCATTCCCCTCTTTGTTCACTCGAGATACCTAAACTCCTCATCCCTTACACAGAGTTGGCATTCCACACTTTTCAGGCTTAGGACCGTGGCCACAGATTTGGAGGTGGTGATTCTCATTCCTGCTGCTTGACACTCAGCTGTGAACAGTGAGAGCTGGAAGCCACCACCTGATGGCTATTCAAGCCTGACAGGACCCCTCTTCTACCACCATGAAAGGCACCAACCACCTTGCAGCTGCAGCTCCTTGCAGCACCCGCCACTAGTGAAGTGCAGAACTTTGCCCATTCTGATTCACTGTCCCCAGCCTCCCTCCTGAACCGAAGCCTCTGCATGGCGTCCCCAGTCTTTCCAGCATATTCCCCTGTCACCCGATCTAACTCAGATCAGATCAGTTGATAGCTCAGGTCTTCTCTTCACCTGAGTGTCCAGAACATAGAGCCGCAGATACCCAAGCTGTTTATGAGGAGAGTATCGCTCAGCATCATTCACCACCGGAGAGGTGGCATGCAATATCTTGCTTGTCAGTCTCAATAACCCTGACCATCACCAGACGCACCATGATGTCATGAAAGCACATTTTTAAAAAGGGCTATGCCAACATGGCCAAAAACGTTTTATTCTGATGATCCGCAGAATAATTTGGGCACTTAAATAAAGTGTTCTCGCCGGCTCTAATGAGCCTTGACCTCCCGGTCAGCTATCAAACTGGTATGGTAACAGACATCTCTAAGAATGTCACAGGACATTTGGAAATATGATGACTTAAATAAATCTAGCAGATATTTGAAATTTACACAGCTACATTCCGGCCTGAAAATATCTTAAAAGCTGATTTTATGTCAAAGAAACAGTCATATTTCAAACTCCTCCACCATTGCTGCGTTTGAGTTTTGGATGAACTGTATTCTGGCATATTTAGCTGCAGCACACAAGTCACCACCGATGCATGCTTGATAGAACGGGAGGAGCGAGAACACGTTCGGGAATTTTGATGCGTACTTTGAATCGGAACAGTACTTGGTGTGCAACTGATGACGTATAACGAGTCCACAAGAACGCAAGTAGTGTGCATATTGAGAAAACAGCCCTGGAGCTAAACTGAGAGAAGGAACAAAAGAGTTTGCATAAGAATAAACATTTAGTCACCAAGTCAGTGAATCACCTTCAAGAATCAAAGCGATGCCAACAATAACAACTGAAGCTGAAGCTTCTCCAACTGAACCCGGGTTTGCTCAGCATGTTCTAAAAATACAAGTGCGCTAGAGGTGGGCGGATCGATCGAGATATCAATAGTATGGGTATCAGATCGATACTGTTGTGAAGGATTGATACTTTGTTTCGATCGTCTAAGTTCAGCAGGTAGCCGATTGTGATGGCATCATCATAGGTAAAGCAAATCCATTTGTTCACTTTATTAGTTTGGTTTGCAGTTTCTTCACTAATATTCAATAATCATTTTACTTAAACCTAACACTGATATTATGAAGTGCGTGCATAATTGCATTGTGTGGTTTCTCCAAAAATGTTTTGTGTTATATTAATGATGTTTCTCTTTCGTTGTGTTGATTCAAAGGCTGTATTTTTGTATTTGTGTCAGTGTTGATGGTATACTTGCACATAAAGCACTACATTGGACACTGATATGTCACTCTGCCACGATCGTTTAATGTTATTATAGATGTATGATGTGTGTCATTGTAATTATTGTTATTTAACCCTGTCATGCACAGTGAGTTAAGCATACATTGTGTCATGGTTCTGGGTCTTTAGTCCAGTATCTTGAGTTATTGTTGGATTTATGATTCTTTGTATGATTTAAGTTCAGGTTTTCATTCAGAGATTTTGATGTCAGTGCTCAGGGTTTGATTTCCAGCACTTGATGATCAGGTTTTCATGCTCTGGTTTTGACGCTAGCTCAGATTTATATACTTGCTCAGGTTTTGATTTCCAGGTTTTGATGCTTATGTTTTTATTTTCCGTTAATGACATCCAGGATTTGATTATTAGGTGTTGATGATTGCTTAGGCCTTGAATTTCAGGTTTTGAAGATCAGGTTTTGATTTCCAGGCTTTGATGCTCAGGTTTTGATTTCCAGGTTTTGATGCTTAGGTTTTCATTTTCTGGTTTTAAAATCCAGGATTTGATTATCAGGTTTTAATGAGTGCTCAGGCCTTGAATTTGAGGATTTGATTTTCAGGTTCTGATGTCCAGGTTTTGATGCTCACATTTTGATGTTCCCAGTGGTCCCAGTGGTAATAAGAAGCACTAGGTGAGTGACTCCAGCAGATCTCAAAAACAACAACGGAGATCTCTGTCCAGAAGAGCGCAGTCCTAGCAACAACTAAGATCCTGCATAGGACCCTGTGTGTGTATTATGACGTATGACTGTGTGTGTATTATGACGTATGCATTATGACGTATGACTGTGTGTATTATTACACCATATGATGTGTATTATGATATATGACTGTAGCTGTGTCCCAAAACCTAGGCCGCATCCTTTGGATGCCGCATTTGTAGACCAATTATGTCACAGCCAAGCGACGAAGGCTGGCCCAATTCGTAGACTCCTTCAAGTGCGGTTGACAAATGCGTCCTTCATTTCTCTGAATTTGAAGGATGGGTCAAGTGTAGCCTTCGTGACCCAACATATCCCAGAATTCATAGTGCGGCCCAGCCAATTCCAGTTTCCAACAATGGCAATGGCAGCAGCTACTTTGTTTAAATATTACTCTTATTACTCTTTCTGGGTCACAAAATAAACTTTTAGCATATTTTCAGGTGAGAATGTAGCTGTGTAAACTTCAAATATCTGCTCGGTTTATCAAGACATCACATATTTGCAAAAGTGCTCAGACGTTTTCAGAGACGTCTGTTGCCCACCAGCTCGATCACTGAGCATGTCGTCAAGGCTCACTAGAGCGAAACAGTGGACTCCCGGCACATCATTTTCAAAACTCCCGCAGTCAGCGATAGAGCTGGTGGGTGGCCGACGTCTCCAAAAACGTCGGTGCATTTTTGCAAATATGTGATGTCCTGAGTAAACTGGTTTGTTTTCACTCAGCTGAATAAACGTCAAACAGAAAAGTGATTAAACAGAAGTGTGAGATGGTAGCGAATTTACTCCAGTTTCCTCTTATATTTTAGAGCGCAAGGAGCAGACGGCTGAGTTTATTCAACTCCACCGAGACAGCTGGTGACGCAAATCTGAAGGCTAGACCGTCCCATTTCACAAGCCTCGCACTTCCGGCCTTCTTGGTCTTCGAAGGACCCGGCCCACGTAGACCGCGAAGGCCGGGTCCTGCGAAGGATGCAGCCTAGGTTTTGGGACACAGTTTCGAAATTGCAG
>VURO01050484.1:51710-63519 GCA_015108175.1 Pelvicachromis taeniatus | reverse complement strand
GAGCTTAAATAGACAGGAAATAACGAGGGGAAACGAGAGGCAGGAGGTGAACACGGCTGGGAAACATCAGGGCTGACGAGCACAGGGAAGCAAAACTGAAAACACTGACATGAGACGAGACCTTCAAAATAAAACAGGAAACACAAAAGCACAGAGAAGACAGACACAGAGACACGGGCTTTACACAGGGACCTTACAGAGGGAACACAGGCAGGGGAGAGCAACACAGAGGCAGAACACAAAATCACAATAGTCAAAGCATGGGATAAAATAACTCAAAACAGCACACTAGAAAAACAGAACAACCCAAGGAGCAACAAAAAAAAACAAAATACAGACAGCAAAAAATACAGAACCCAGTGGAGGGGAAACTAAAAACAACAGGAGCACAGAGAAAGATGAGGGCAGGGTAACAGAGTAGCACAAAAACAATACTAACAAAAAACTCAAAACGCAGGGTCAACGACCCAGGACCATGACACACAGTCATTGTGATGTTACCTGCTGCTGCCTTAAGTCCCATTTTGAATTCTCAGTTTTCTCTTTTTGGACATCATCACCTAATTCTCATAAGCAAGCCATAAGCAAGAGATATCAGAATATTATCTCAATAAGCAAAAGTAGAGCATAAACTTCTTGGATCGCAGCGACATTTAGCTCCAAAATTCATCATAGTTCACCAAAAACAAAATCCCACAAAAAAACTAAAACCGAACATACACAGTTCAGTTCAGTTCAGTGACTCAAATTAGCAGAGACTAAGTGTGCTAAGTCGTTGCAGCCACCCTCTAATACTAATATATGATATAATACTTGATATGAGCGGTGAGGTCTAAGAAAAGAAAAGAAAAAACAGCATTTCAAATAACTGTAGTGACCAGAACTCCTGTATGAATATTTATAATGTAATAGTTCTGCATTTTGTGATGCAAGTTTTTGGTGACGGCCTTGCTATTGGAAACAGCTTTAAGTGACCGATTGAGTAATATTTGAGGTATTTGGGGCTTGGGCCATGAGTTCTGTATGTGTACATGTATTTTATGTCATTTGTTTATTTTTTTGCCCTGGATGTTTCTGCTTGACTGCACCTCAGTGATTAATCACTCACAATATCTTATTTCCATTATGACTTTGAAAAATAACTTTTACACCACATGACAATAACTGGAAGTATCATAACCATTTATCATCCAGCTGTATAATATGAATATAGATTTTTTTTTTACAAACCCCCAAAACCATAGTTGTAAGTTTCAAGTTCAATGTTTATAATAATATTTGACTGAAGACAGCATTTTACCTTAGATTTTATTTCCTCCTGTAATGCTGGTGTCAACCTTAAAATGGCATGGCATTTAAAGTGAAGAGCTGAGAGGGATAAGAGGTCAAAATAGCTAGCTGGTGTTTTCTGGACCTGGCAACATATTCATATGTCATGGTCATAATTACAAAATAAAATTCTGTCTTACACAGTCACCTCCATCGCATTGGCCAGTGAACCCAATCTGTGACAGGGCACCACGGCCTCATATCAGACAGCTGCCAATGTTCCTGCCCTCTGACTTCCAACTGCAGACAACCAGACCACAACACTGATAGCCTCCAAATCCTGTGGTTTCCCATATACAACCACTGCCCACAACACAGAGAATATGAAATTCTGTTGCTAAAATGTCATAGCTTATAGATTTTACAAAGCTTTATTCTTCCTGAAATGTCACATAAGCACACACCTGCCCATTTACACACTATTGTGCATGTACACGTTCAGGCTGAGGAAAGCAAGGGGTGTATGCAACGTATGCAACAGAACAATGATCAGTCTGGGGAGAAGCTGAAATGATGTAGTGTATGTTTTGTATCCGACCACATGAAGGAAGTAAAAACTAGAATTAATGAGGGGGAAAGTATAATTTACATTTTTTTTTTTTTTTTTTAGGTCTGATGCGGATGCAAGAGTTGATCAAAGCTCCAGCAAAGTTCAACTTGAAGATCAAGATCCGGCAGCTGACGCCGGGTAACCAAGATGCCCGACCGCTGCTTAAGGAGCTGAAGAAAGACAAAGAGTTTTTTATTATTTTT
This sequence comes from Pelvicachromis taeniatus, assembly GCA_015108175.1. Classification (NCBI taxonomy): domain Eukaryota; kingdom Metazoa; phylum Chordata; class Actinopteri; order Cichliformes; family Cichlidae; genus Pelvicachromis; species Pelvicachromis taeniatus. Next base: position 61,437 of record VURO01050484.1, on the reverse strand, counting down.
GATTGCTCCTATCGCATGGCTGCTGAGCTCCTTAAGCAGGTCTGTACAGTGCTTTATCCAAGATTCATTTCAGAAGTTGATTTGTTTAGACCACAGATGTTACACCACATTTATTTGTCTTTTGGGGGACAGGAGAGGGGAGGGTACCCCGTGCACTGATTCCTACATAGAGATGAGCTGAGATCCTCTTGCATATTTAATAATGTACCCATTTCTGTTGTCCTGGTACTTGCTGGGTTTCTCACACTACAGTTTTATTGTTTGCTTGTCTTGTTTCTGTGTCTATTATTAAGTATTATTCAAGCTATATCTTTTTTATCCAGATTTTTTGGTTTGGGTGTCAATCTTACAGAAAGAGAAACTTAGAAAAGCCTAAACTTTTATTGTCTTTTTCTATTCAGCTTCAGGGCACTCGGATATTTAATTCATACCTAAAGAATGATAAATTTGATGAATACTCTTAAAAAATGCATGATGTATTTGAAGTACTGTGCAAGAGAAAAATGACCTGCCAAATTACTTTGTTATCAAATATTCTACATTAGCTGTAGCACTGGAGAAAGCATGATATTTAAATATATATATAAATATATATATTTTCTTTTTCTTACTTTATTTTTTCCTTTGATGTTGCAGCTTTCGTCAATGGGAATGATGACAGAGTACTACCATTTTTTCTTTACAACCTTGGTGAGTAAGAAAAATGCACGGCTAAAGTTTTATTATAGTTTTTTAAGGCGATAGTAGGCAAAGTAAAATAAAGCTCTGTGTATTCATTTTTCCTTTAACTGGCTTTGTAAATTTACTGGTTACACCTTGAACCAGTGCTTACATTTGTACATAAAAGCACATCCTTCTCTCTGTCTTGCACCTGTACCTTCATCTCGCCTCTTTTGCAGGATTTATTTGCCTTGGATCTAGAGCCATACCGCTATAGCGGGGTCAACATGACTGGTTTCAGACTGCTGAACATTGATGACCCTTGGGTAGCATCTACAATGGACAGGTGGGCCATGGAAAGACTTCAGGGTCCCAAACAAGAAAGCGGTCTGATGGATGGAGTTATGACTGTAAGCCCTGTTGCTGTTATTTTACATAACATCACCTGCACCTGCAAAAAGACACATCTGTTCTATAAGCTGCATTATATGGTTGTAAACAAAAAAGCATCAGCTAACATGTAATGCTTTTTTAGGCTTAGCAAGAACTGCAATGCTGATATTCTCAGTTATATTCATTTCATCGTTATAGCCAAACTTTATATGTTTTGCACATTTTCCCAAAGGAACGTTTAAAGTTTTTATAGCATTTTTATCTTCAAAATCTGCCCTCTTGGTTTCATAATGTAACTGTTACAACTGACGTTTAAGTGCAATTTTATTACAAAAAAAAAGCAACTTCCTCTCACTGCATCCTTTACAGACAGACGCAGCTTTGATGTATGATGCTGTGTACATGGTTGCTGTCGCGTCCCAGCGGGCCACTCAAATGACCGTCAGCTCGCTGCAGTGTCACCGCCACAAGCCGTGGCGCTTTGGACCACGCTTCATGAACCTTTTTAAAGAGGTCAGTGTTAGATAAGGTATCAAATTATTGGGAACTTTAAAAAAAACAAAAACATGCAAGATCAGCAACGTGGCTTAAAGAGCTTCAATTGCCTTTAGCCTGACCACGATGCATTTTTGATGCATGTTTGTAACAGATGTCTCAGATGCAAACATAAAAATTTACCAAAACTGGGTGTCAGATCATTTCTTCTGATATAATATTTTATAGGTCCCTTTTGACAGTCTACGCTTTGCCTCTGAAAGCTCGCAACATGAAAATACACGGTATTTATGTACTTATAAGTTTAAAGCGTGCGGCTCAGCCCGACAGTCAGACTTGATGCCTACAGACAGAAATGAGGCCTTTGATGCACGAGTGTTTTGATCTCTTAAGTCTTAAATCCAGCAGAGGACCGTTGCCTGCCACGGAGAAGGAACATTATCATTCAGTCGCCTCACTCATATTTTCCTCTTCATGCCCTCATCTTCCTTCTCTCACGCTTTCTCTTTCCTTTTTTTCAGCATCTTAGTGGCTCTCCTCTTCAGCTTTTCATTTTGTTTTCCGCTGCTCATTTTTTGAAGCATCTGTCCTCCTGTCCTATTCATCACTTGATAATAGCCTTTTCAGAAAAAAACACCCAGTGATATGTCTCTCACTACACTCAATTAAAAAGCACTGCTGACAAGAGAGCACAGAATATGAGGACACAGCTTTTATTTCAGTGGCAGAAATTAAATCCTGGGCACTTTAACCCAAATGTTATCACTCTCCTTTGGCTATTGTGTGTGTTTCTGTGGATCAAATGAGCACATTTCCATTTGACATGTCTGAACACTTTTTTTTCTTAGTCAGCTTTAATCAGGAAACACAGAACAGAGAGCCACATTGTACACTTTAAATGTTGTAGACATGTCCATTTCTAGAGTTGTGCATTTTTTGGCTGAATTATTTGAATGATGCTAGCAAATTACACTTTCCTGTTAAAAATTGAATTCTGTCACGCATCAATAGATTGATTGTATTCAGTTTTTCTCATTATAAATAAGTAAAAGGTGTAGTGAACTTGCTTTAGCTTAGTTTAGTTTGTATTTTTAGTATGCCGTTAGAGAAAAAGTTTGGGTAGATCAGAGAGAAATGCACATTTTTATGCTTTTTGCCTCAAACAGACATTAAAAAATAGTTTTTTGTTAAATGTGCATGGAGTCTGCAGACAGATCAGAAACTGGAACTGTCAGGTGATGACTGATGTCACAGATATGTAAGCCAGGGTGGTGTTGCAGACAAATGCTTTGGACAGATGGAGTTAAAATTGAGCTCTTTGGCCTCAATCATCAAAAGTAGATGTGTGGAGAAGAAAAACAAAGGGGAGAAGAATTTGTCAGAAGGATAAAAATATTATGCTTTGGGGTTGTGTGGCAGCCTGAGGCGCAGGAAACAGTGCAGCGATAGAGGGAAGAAGGGATCCTACTAAATATGAGTAAATTCTGGATGCAAATGTGCAGTCAGTGAAGAAAGTGAAATGAAAACGAGACTGTCTGACAGGACAATGATCTAATGCAGACCTCAGACTCCACCATCAACTGCCGCTAGAAACACAAGCTGAAGCTTTTGGAGCAGCTCTTATAGTCCCGTGATTGAACAAATCTGTGGGTAGATCATAAAATGTGTTGTTCCTAATAGACAGCCCTAAAAATATCTCAGCACTTGAAGTGATCTGCAAGACAGACTCGCAGACAGTTCCTAAAAGGGCGACACATTATACGGTTGCATATGGTGCAATTATTTTTAATGTTTGTGAAATAAAAAGGAACAGTCCATTAACATTTCGAGCATTTCGAGATGTGTTTTTTGATGTGCTTTAGCTGTAGGGTTTGTATTTGCTTCTCTTCTCTAAACAAAGAAGAGGTGCCAGATGTACCTCCATCGCACTCAGTCGATAATCAGGACAAACAAGAATGATGTACATGCAAAGTAAAGTATATTCAGAAATAAGTCAAAGATTTTTGTTTTTGATTAAGTGAGAAAAAAATTGTACAATATAGCTGCTTTTGCTATTTTAAACAAAAGCTTTCATGCGTATTGAGACTATACAACTTGTAGATCTTCTGGTATTCGCATGTTGTGATCCAGTGAGCCTTCAAGCTTCCTCTGTTCTTGCATGGACCTCCTTCCCTTCTCCTCCCAGCAGCCTGTTCTAGAGTCCAACCTCTACAGGTCTGGATAGACGAGGAACTCACATGGTCTTCCAATTCTCCATAAATCTCTCTCTCTCTGCCTCTCCCCTTTTTGTAGGCACAGTGGGATGGACTGACAGGGCACATTGTTCTTAATAAGACAGATGGCCTGAGGAGAGACTTTGATTTGGACATCATCAGCCTCAAAGAGGACGGCATTGCCAGGGTGAGCACAGAGTCCTGGAACAGCCAATTACACCGCTCTCATGCTGCTTTCGCACTGGCTGATTCATTCCATTAGGGCATGTGTTTGTGTTTGTATATATGAGAGACAGAGTGAGAGCGAGAGCTGATTAGTCATTTAGTTTTCTGTATTCACATCCTTTTAAAACACACTTACTAGTTGTTTTAGATTGTCCAGTCATGAATATTAATAATGCTGCACTAACCGATTATTAATTTCCACACTGTCTGTGCTTCACATTGCTCTCACCATAATTCCTAAAGGGTGTTGTGGAGGGCGGAAGTCGCCTCACGAAAAGGTGGATCGAGGTTTGTGCCAGTACCTTGTTTGGTGGAAGCCTTTGTTGTTTGCCCCCTCTTCTTGTTTACCCTACTCTCACTCTATATGCCGTGCACCTTGCTGCTCCCTGCCTTGTCAACTTTGTCTCTCTTCACTGATTTTGTGTGCAGCAATGCCATGTGTTTGACATTTCAGTTTTTCCCCTGTTTGGGTACATGCATTGCTCTCACACTTGTCAAAACTTTCAGGAAAAAAGAAATACAAAATTACTTTGTTTAAATGGATATAGCTGTACCTCCATTAGGATTAAGAAGAAGTCCTGCAATTTCACATTCTTTAATGGCAGGAAAGACGTAAGCAAATATATAAAAATAGCTCTCTGTCAGCTACTAAGCTATAATTTCCTTCGCTATTAGATTGCCTTCGTACGTACTTTAATGGAAATCATGCAGGTTATACTCAGTAAGGGCCTTGTGTTTTTAGAATATTCTTCTGAACACCACTAAAGAGGATTCTAAATCACATATTCAAAGTGCAAGCTTTAATTCAAGAGGTTTAACAAAAGTATTGAATTAATTAAAACTTTAGGAATTAAAACAATTTTTATACATAGTCCCTTAATTTTAGAAAGTTTTATAGATTTAAAGTTTACAAACTTTAAATCTATAAAAGGAGTAGATTTACTTTGCTGGCCTTTGATTGGCACAAAAAGCAGCGAATGAGTTATAACACCCTCCAGTGCACTGATTATACACCAGATCAACTTCATAACTCCATCCAGATATTCTTTTCTAGTTTAAATTAATTGAACAAACCGACATAGCTGTAAATATAAAGGTTGCTTCTAACATCTGGATGAAAATCATTTGCAATCAACAATTGCCTGAAATCTAGAATTCACTTCAACTTTATTTATATAGGACCAATTCACAACAACAGTTGCTTCAAGGAGCTTTATATTGTAAAGACCCTACAATATTTAAAAGAAAGAAATTATATTACTGCCTATGAGCAAGCACTTGGCAGTAGTGAGAAGCAAAAACCTCGGACAGAGCAGGGCTCAGAAGGGGCAGTCTCATCCCCACTGCCACAACCGGTGGGATAAAGGGAGGGAGAAGAAAACAGAGAGACATGGGACAAAATGATAATTATGGGAGAGGGAGTCAGAGAACATCACCAAATACTGTGTGTCCTCCCTCGAGATGCTCTGCTAGGCCTTTGCAGCTTGTTTGTGGTTCTCTCTGCCTTCAGTTTCGTCTTTAGTGACTGAAAAGCATGCTATGTAGGACTGAGATCAGGTGACTGATATGGCCATTGAAGAAGATGAAGAATCTTAGCAGAGAGCATAGTGTTGTACACTTCAGAATTCATCCTGTTGCTTCTGTCAGTGATCACATCATCAACAAACACTAGTGACCCAGTTCCCATGTAAGGCATACGGTCAGATCACGAGCTGTTTGTCTCCTTCGTATTTTTCTCCTTCCATCTTTCTTGTACATCTTTGTTTTATTTAGCCTTAGCGTTGCAAAGCCTAATCTGGTCTTCTTGTTCTTGAGTGTCATAGATGGTTTGCACCTTTTTGTAAAACCTCTGTATTTACATTTGTAAAGGCATCTCTTGATTGTATCCTTTGAGAATGTTATACCTCCTTCCCTGAGGGTGTTTTTGACTTGGTTTGATGTTGTGAAGAGATTTTTCTTAATCAAGGGAAGAATTATGCTATCATCCACTTTAGTAGTCTTCTGTGGTATTTCAGGGCTTTTGGTGTAGCTTGTCAGTTCCTTCCTTCTTTTGAATAATATAACAGGTTGTTCATTTGACCACTCTGGTCTGGTCATGAAACTGGTTTGTCATTTGTCCAATTAAGTTTCAGTTTCTGAACATGGGGCACGATGCATAAAAATGGCTGTAACTCCTAAACAGCTAATGCAATACTTTGGTTAAACTTCTTGAATTGAAGCTAAAAGTCTGCACTCCAATCACATATTTATTAAAATCCACTGTGGTGGTCTACACTGGCAAAAACACAAAAATGTGCCATTGTCCAAATACTTATGGATCTAACTTTAGATTTAATTGTACCAAAAAGAATCTGGTAAGCATAAACAACACTTCATCTCAAGTTTACAAACTTTAAATCTATAAAAGGAGTAGATTTACTTTGCTGGCCTTTGATTGGCACAAAAAGCAGCGAATGAGTTATAACACCCTCCAGTGCACTGATTATACACCAGATCAACTTCATAACTCCATCCAGATTCTTTTCTAGTTTAAATTAAGTTCAATTTTAACAGCAAATATGCAAAAGCAATGCTTTGATAATTGAAAGAGCAAATGTTCGGTTCATTCATAGCTTCTGTCTCAGTTGTCAAACAGGTATGTAGGCAGGCAGGAACTGCCAATTTGCAAAAGCTGTGATTTATTTGTAATTTTAATTCCATTCAATACCTTCAGTCCTCAAAAGCCTCACCTCAGAGGAAATACCACTATATAGAAAGCACATCACATAAATTGCCTGGCTTTATGGTAATAAAAAATGAATTATCAGTCCATTGCAGTTGTGTTATTTCTTGGGCACTGGAGTGTTAAATACACTCTGAAGAGGATGATGAGACAAAACAAAGTGAAAGTCTCTTGAGAAAAAAAAGTATTTTCTTTTAAAGTTGTTGACTTCCCTGAAAAAAAAAAAAATATATATATAAATGTATTTTCCCCTGAGCTTTCTTGGCCTGGCTTACTAAGTCTGTGGTAACGGTTTTCCACTCTGATTTGGTTCTGGATGAGGATGAGCATTAGGATTCACAGATAACATTTTCCTCACAGCATATATGAGCAAATTCATGTCAGTTTTTATGGCACACTTAGTTGTTGGGAGCTCCTCTGGTGTACACGATAAAATTGCAAGGCTATACACAGAAAATCCATGACTCAGGGGTTTTGAAGATGTTGGCCGCATGTGGTACGGATGTTCTAGGCTACATTTTAGGATTAATTTCATTGACTTGGCTAGATTGCTGTGTTACCTAAACTTCAAACTGCACAATCACACTGTTGATATTCAACAGAGGATGATATTTCCAAGAGCAGCCCTCTGCAACAGCATATAACACAAGCTAAATGAAGCAAGGCCAAACAATTTTAGACCAAAATACTCTCCACATCTTCAATATTCTCACTCTGACAAATTATCTCTGAGATTGAGGACAATGCAATTAATTCAATCCATCCCCACTCACAGTGTTCCTCATCTGCAGTGTCCACAGATAAGACAGATTTATGGACTCCTTCACAGAGTGGTCCCTTGCAAAAGTAACTCGGTGGAGATACGGAGTGCTTTTAGCGAGGTTATAAGTGAACACATTTTCCATCTGTCGGACTTGGTTAACAGAATAAGACAGAGTGTAATGAAGAGTGAAAAGCATTTCATCTTTTGGAATAGGTAATCCCACCCAGCCATTTTCTGAAAAATAAATTGTAAAAATAAGACTGTACCTTGTGCAGAGCTCAGTTTAATAAGAGCTACTGATGCGTTCACTTCTCTTCATCCTCTTAGGCAGTGAATGAACAGAGAGGGCATTGTTTCTGAATAAAATACTAAAAGGCACTGTTATTGTCACAGAATGACTTGCCAGAGGAGGAAAGCTTATCTGGAACTTGCTTTAGTTTTTATTAACAATAAGGCCTAATAATTTAATGTTCTTAGCTTCATTCCAGGACTGTCATGACCTTTGTTGAAGTGAAGGGATTTGAAAAGTAAAAAAAAAAAAAAAAAAAATCCAGCTGCCAGACATCTGTTCTAATCTGATAACTGTCTGGATTATGGTGCCTGGTCTGGTGATTAAGACAATCTCATTCTCAGTTACTGTAACAGTAGGAGTATCACCATGTTGTCCTCTTGTCCTCCCAACCCTATCTGTCCTTCTTCTTCTCTTGACTGCTGGTGTAATTTCCCTTTCTCCACTACTTATTAAAGTTTAGCTAACTGAAATTTGTTTTAATTATTGTTTGGTTATGATATTTTTTGTAGTTATTAGAAAAAAAATGGTCAGAAATGTAATAAATACAAATTAATGCAAAAATAATTTCCCAAAGCCCAGCGTAATATCCTCAGATGTCTTTTCATGTAATGCTTTTCATCATTTAATTTCATTATCACATAAACAAACAAACAAACAAAAAAAACCCAAATCACAACAATTCTTATTCTTGGGATTCTTTTCATCTGGGATGAAGCTGAGTTTTCATAATTGTTCATTATGAATTCATTTGAATTAAAATGACTTTTTTTGTCACGCTGCTAATCAACTAATTGTTTTAGCTCATTGTTAAAATGACAGCATGCACAAAAATAAATTGTTTAGCAGTTACTGTATGGTATTGTAACACATTTGCACTGTAGTTCTACTATTCTGTATTGTATATATTTAAACTGGGCTTCCCTTTTACTGTCAGCAGCAGTTATTTCAGGTTAAAACTAAATGAAATATTTCAGTAACATATTCAGTACTGTGCAAAGGTCTTGAGTCGTCCTTCCTTCTTTTATATTCTTTGTATTCAAACATGTTCAAGCACACATGAAAATAAAACAGAACCAGAGTTTTTATAGTTCTCTCAAGCTTAAAAATCAATTCTTGATATGACCATCTTTATTCTTCAACACGCAGCCTGAGCTCTCTTAGGAAAGCACTTCTGTAATTTCTTGAAGTAGTCTTAAGGAATAGTTCTCCAGGCTCCTTTATGGATATTCAGAGCTCTTTGGAATGTTGACTGCACTTTATTCTGTTCTCTGTCAACATGATCCCACACTGCTTCAATAATGTTGAGGTCCAGGCACTGGGGAGGCCAGTCCATGACTGCTCTATTGTGTGCTTTTCTATCCAGTTAAGCTTTTACTGCATGGCTTCTTGTTTCAGCATGAATCATTGTCATACTGGAAAATGATCAAATGGGGGGCCAGATGGATCTCTCAGGTCCTTTTTCAGGTCTTAGCTGGATTTTTTCCCCTATTATTTGAAGGTAGAAATACTTCTCATCTTCTGTAGCAAGCTTTCAGGTCTGCCACATCTTCTTTTGTCTTCTCCTTTTTCATCTGATAGCTTTTTGGGAATCAATTTGTTGAAAATATACTATTTTATATCTGTCAAACTGTGTTATGTTTAGCATTTTTGTAGTTAAACACAAGAAATGGGAATAAATTTTGTGTTTTTGCAACATGCTGATGGCGCCTAAAGATATAATTTAAAATTGGTTCTTTGATCATATGTATGCTATGTGTAGACACAACGCTGGTTCATCCCTTGAGTTATGTGTCTTTTTTTAATGCTTGAATGATTTATAGGTCAGTGTTATGTGGGTAAACCAATAACAACATAATTCTTCTGAAAACAGTCAGGCACAAGGACTGGAATGAAAATGAGTGAAAAAGCAGCCAATGTCCAAAGATAAATGTTGAAAGACCCTCAGAAAGCCAGGAGAACTATTC